>SZWC01026185.1:0-17340 GCA_023375785.1 Penium margaritaceum
CATATTGAAATTCTCTGGTCATGATCAGTGACATATGCCTAGTTTGATTGTTTGGTGTGCATATTAGCCACACCGTGCCACTACGTATTGAAGTTCTTTGTCCTTTCTAGCCAATACATAGGCTTTCGAGTCCATTGTTTTCCCCTCTGACCATTCGTGACTCGTGTTATGCGTTTTCAACGTTGACCACATGAAGTGAAATATCTTCGTCATGGTTAGTGACATATGCATACTTTGGTTGGTCACTGTGCATCGAAGCCACATTGTGCCACTACATATTCAAGGTATTTGTACTTGCTTCTAGATAGCTATTATTCACAAACCATTACCTTCCACCCTGACCATTTGTGACTCGTGTTGTGAGTTGTCAAAGTTTACCACACTTAGTGATATTACTTGGTCATGGTCAGCGACATATGCCTACTTTGGTTGGTCATCGCGCATGGTCTCCACACCGTGCCACAACGTATTGAAGCCCCTTGTGCTTGCTATGTGATACTTGGTGTTTTCAAACCATTGTTTCCCCCCTCTGACCATTTGTGACTCGTATTATGAGTTGTCAACATTGACCACACACAGCGGATTTCTTTGGTCAAAGGCAGTACATATGCCTACTTTGGTCGGTCATTGTTCATGGTAGCCACACTGTGCTACTAGTGGCTGAAGGTCGTTGTACTTGGTAGTTGAGAACCGATATTCCTATAGCATTGTTTCCTGCCCTGACCGTTTGTGACTAAGGGTGTACGCCATGCCAGATTCCTGAATCTTTTGGAAGTCTTGGATTCTCGAATCGAGTCCAAGACTCGGATTTGGACTCTGGAATCGTTCTGAAAGATTCTCGAATCTTGGAATTGTGAATCTTTTGACCACATATCTGCATGAATCATAGTATAAGACACCACAAAAATATAATGTTGTGATGTGGAATATGCTTGTTTATGATAATCCTCCCGTCTGCATGAATATCTTCATACGTTGGGGGTTGAGAGGAGCGCATATATGGTACTTATCTGCCTTTTTTTCCACATACAATAGGAAAGGCCAGATTCTCGAATCCGAGACGAATCTTTTACCTGGATTTGGATTCTCGAATCTTTTGAAAGACTTGGATTCTCGAATCTTTCTCTCGAATCCGGGAAATTGGTGTGCACCCTTATTTGTGACTCGTGTTATGGTTGGTCAACGTTGACCACCCATATTGAAATTATGTGGTCATGATCAGTGACATATGCCTAGTTTGGTTGTTTGGTGTACATATAAGCCACACCGTGCCACTACGTATCAAAGTTCCTTGTCATGTCTAGTTAATACATAGGCTTCCCAAACCATTGTCTCTCCCTCCGACCAGTTGTGACTTGTGTTATAAGTTGTCAATGTTGACCACACATAGTGGACTTATTCGGTCGTAGTAAGTGACGTATGCATCCTTTGGTCGGTCACTGTGCACGCTAGCCATACTGTGCCACTGCTTGTTGAAGATCTTTATACTTCCTAGTTTAGAACTAGTGTTCCCAATCCATTGTTTTCCCCTCTGACCATTTGTGACTCGTGATACCCCCAATTTTGCCGTGTCGTTGATTCTTTCGCGGACGGCTACTCTTCGCGGATCTCCGCGGATCATGCACTTGAACACTACTAGTTGTCACAGTCGTGTAGCGAGACAATTGTCACCTTGCTGCTGGAGCTATTCGCGGACCACAGGTTTCTTCACTCCTGTGCTGGCTCTTTACCGATGAGTGATGCTCCGCGTTTTACTAGGGTGCAGTAGTAAGCAATGGCAGATTTCCACTACTCAGCTTATTCCACGGCCCACAGGTCTAGACTATCTGCGGAGGTACCTCACCGATGAGTGACGCTCTGCGGTCCACTTCTTCCCACACGGGAGTCCACCACCTCGTGGCATCCGACTCCTCTCCGCGGAATCCTCGTTCCGCGGACATGTGTAAGCAAGGGACACCGCCGACACCTCTCCACACTCGGACTTTTGGCTCTTCACGCACTCACTCCCATAGTCCGAGGACCAGACTCCGAGAGCAACGGATGGCAAGAGGGCAATGGGCGGAGAACAGGAGTGAGATTAGGCAAATGTATTTGATAAAGCCGATTGGGGGATACATGAAACTCTTCAGATAGCAAGCAAGTCTAAGTGGCGGTCTTGCTTCTACTAGTGGGGTCCTTTTTCTACTCGGGACTCTGTACGGCGTGTCTACACACCATCGGTCTCATCCCTCTCGCATCACCCTTCTTCCTTCTACATGGACTCCACGCGGCGCGGCTACACTCCGCGGGTCTTGTCTCGACCCACACACACACACACACAGCCATGCTCTATCTTTTGCTGGTCACATCTTTCATCCGCGGCTCGTGTACGCGGTTCTTCATGTTCTTCCTTGAATATTCGTCCTCCGCGGTGCGTCTCCTGGGACTCCTCCGTGATTGATACTTGGTGGCTCATGCTGATTGGACGTTTTCTCCTTTGATTGCTCAGTTCCTCCGCTGTCCTACCTCTGCTTTGTCGGTGGCCGTGGATCTTGCTGTGACTTGTCCCTGTTCCATTCACACCGCGGCTCTTCCCTCCACTACTTCCCGCCTCGCCACAAGATCTTCGACTAAGAAGAAGCGTCGTAAACAAGTGTTAGCCTACGGCGGCCCCTTCTATCGATGCCCCGACCCTTGCCACCCCCGGATCCGCACTCCCGCAACCGTTGAAGCCAGCATTCTACGCGCGGACCCTCTACCTCCTCGGTTTCCATTCCACAGGTCACCTCTTCTGCGAAGCTGCGGCAGAGTTGTGCGTGGCACTGATGCCCCCAACCCCCCCTTTTTTGGAGACTCTGTCCCAACGTCAGCGCGCATTTTGCGTGAAGTACTTATGGGGCTTGGGGCAACCCCGCTCTTGGCACGGCCTGTAGTATTTTTCCACCGTTCCTCCCCTCCGCTTGAGCTTCACCGCGCACGCGTCATGGACGAATAACCGTCATCCTTCATACCGCGCTCCGACCGTGGGTGCGCTGACCAAGTTCTCGCATGAGGAGCAATGTGGCGCGCGCTCGTACTTTTGGCAGCTTGAGCATCGGTAGATCCATTTGCCTTCGCTGCTCTATCCCACCTCCTTGGCGCAGGATTCATGTGCAAGGCCTTCGCACTGCTCGCACTAGTAGACTGACCCCTCAAGCCGTCCTAGGCAGTTGTCCCCTGTGCAGATGCGCTTGTTGGAGAGCTTCCATTTCATCCTCCGCGACTTGTTGCGACAGTTGCTGCAGGTCCAGATGCCCTCCTTCCCGCGCTTGCCACACCGCAGGTGGCGCATGATCCGATACATGGTGCAGGGTTTAGCGAACTCGGTCAGCTCTGTTTCACACCCTTCCAGAGTGGGGCCAAGGTTTCAGTGGCATAGGATAGTGAAGCCCCCTCTTCCATGATTTCTGTCCCAAACACATCTTTGACACTGCCCCGCCCATACCAAGCTGCCCGTCACCAGGCAGCCCTGATGAGCCATCCGGCCACACTGGGTGCAGCGTTCCCCCGTGCGGACAGCCTTTATGCAGGTGGGGCATTTTTCTGGGGTAGGTGCAAGCGGGTCCTGCTCTTCCTCATCCTCCGAATCCGCATCCTCTCCTTCTACGGTGACACGCGGCAGCTTCCGGGTCCCGTGCTTGCGCTCGATCTCTTGGCGGCACTTACGACATGTTTTTGATCCGCTCCGCTCTCCTTTCACATTCCGCGGTTGCTCTAGGCAGTTGTCGCATATCGTTTGGTGGCATCCTTCACGGTCCTGCACCCGTGTGCCCCAGCGGTGCCCGCATTGGGCACACGTCTGGCGTGCCTTTTCTTTCTGGGCCTGCTGCGCAGCTGCCATCCGACCTTCCTCTTGCCATTGTCGCGTGGTGGCCCCTGTTGCCGTGCAAGACCCTTGCCGCGCCCCTGTTGCCTCCTCCTCCTCTTCTTCTTCCTCCTCATCGGGGTCCCAACCCCCTCGCGCCTTTCCTCTCTCGGAGTCTGGGTCGGCTTTGCTGCCTCCTTCCTTTTTCTGCTATGCTTCCTCCCCCTGGCCTTCACTCGTGCACCGCAGACAGGTGCGGTTCCAACCAATGCAGCTCTTGGCCAGCCCCTTGTGCACGGGCTGGCTGCAGACGCAGCAGACAACTTTCAAGAGCTTCTCGTTGGGCAGGTTTTCCCCACAGACTGCGCAAGGTCTCGTGTAGGCAGCGAGGGCGCGTGGGCTCATAGGGACATTCTTCCGTGGAGCGTCGGTGACCCCTTGTGGGGTCATTTCTCCGCTGCACGTCTGTTTTTATCTCAAGTGTTGCTATTCTTGTTGCTCTTGTTCATCCTACGGCTTCTATTGCTTCTGCTGCTCCTGCAATGATTGTTGCTGCAGGCCCCTTAATCTTTGCGCTTGCTGTTCTTGTGCCGTACGTCCTTCTTCCGCGGAGACTTCCTACACGTCAGAGCCGTCCGTCAGTTCCTCCTTAGGTTCCTGACTCCACACTTCCTCCTGTTCCGACACCTAGATCTCGCACTGCTCTAGCACCTTTCTCCGCGCACCACCCCCTTGATCCCTTGCACGCCTCCCGCGGAAGGAGCTCTCCACCCGTGCCAGGTATGTGCGTTTGCCAGGCTAGGGGCAGCAAAATGTACCCTGTCGCAGGGTATCTTCGTTCATTGAATCCATCAAGCCCTTCCAGCTACACTCGTCCCGCGTCCACCGCGGCCACGCGGTACACTTGCCGCGCCTCTTCTGCTTCACGCCCTGCGCTTGGGAAGGGGCGGAGGTACACCAGGTTCCCTTCCTCAATTGCTCCGTGGTAGAGGCGTCGGTTGCAGCATCACATCCGTGCCAAGCCGAAACCAAAGCTCGGAGTCGTGCCTTTGCCCTCACAACGGTGGTCTTCTAGCATCGCGCCCGATACCACTCCTGCACTTCCTTATCCCTCGCCAGCTCCCGCTCCTTCTCTGAGCAGCCATCTTGCTATTGCTCCGGGTCCAGCGGCAGCAGTAGTGGGGGTTGCGGCATGCCGAGTGCCGCGCGGAGAGTCTGCCCAAAGAGGAGGGCATGCGGCGAGAATGTGGTGGCACGGTTAGGGGTAATGTTGATTAAATGGGCGGTCTTTTTGAGGGTCTTCCCCAAATCTTTTGCCTCCGCGTTGGCCACTGCCCGCTCCAGAATCTCGTGCAGCCGCTCAACCTGGCCTTGGGATTAATGTCGGTACCATCCAGAATGCACATGCTGTACTCCCCACTCCGCGAGCTCCTCGCGGAACGCTCCTGCGGCTTCGGTGCCGTTGTCATCGTGCACCACGCGACACCCCCCGAATTTGTATATCACCTCTTCCCGGATGAAGCACGCTACGCGCTCAAAGGACTTGTCGGGAACGGCCCGGACCCACATGTATTTAGTGAAATGATCCACCGTTGTAACCCAGTACCGCTCTCCTTGAGCGCGGCGAGGACGAGGTCCATGGAAGTCAATGATGATGCGGTCCAATAGTTTGCCGATGGGGGAGGGCAAGAAGAGCGGCGTTATCTTGCGGTGGCGCTCACATGGCACACAGTATTGCACCCCGTCTTTCACAACCGCCAGGAGGTTTGGTATGTGCAGGATGGGGGTGAGGCGCTCCTTGAGTGCCTGGACGCCAGTGTGGTGGTATTGATGGTATGCTTTGACGACCGCTCGTTGCATGGTGGGTGGGGGCACCCACAAGACCTGTGGCTTGGTCCGCCACAAACGGCCACCTTCCCATGCGTACGATTCGCAGGTGATGGCGAGATCATCCTTCTTCCTCCGGTCATATTCTACCCCCATCCGCACCCCCAGGGCCTTGTACACCTTGTCCACCTCCACCTTCTACTGTTCCTAGGTTGTGGCACAGAGCAGTGTGTGCGCGGCTTGGCAGATCCTCTGGTCTTGTGTCTCGGCGGACTTCTCCTTCACCGCTTTTCCTGCGGCAGCTTCTCCCTGCGTCCTCTTCTTCTTCTTTTCCGACGCCGGCAGCCCCTGGGCTTGCCTCGCGTCTTGCTCCGCTTTCATCGCCTGCAGGCATCATTGGTTCTTTTTGTCATAGACAGGAGGCTCCTTGTCCGAGCTTTCCGGCGTGGGGAAGATGCGCACAATCCCTATCGCGCGGAGTTCCCCTTCATCCCATTGACTCTGCAGTCTTGTTTTGGGCACTACNCCATGCCGTTGACCTCGTGCTTCGTGGACTTTGACTACCTCTGGTTCTGCCTTCTGTTCCGATGCTGCCTTGGGGAGTCACAGCAGGCCTCGTTCCTTCATGAATGGCTAGTCCTCGTCTGGTGGTGGTGACTTGCTCAGCTCGGAAATCACCACCCCACCTACCTTCTGTTTTACTGTAGTCACCGCGGTGTCTCCTTCAATCCCCTGCTTGTGTTGTGATGCGGCGCTCGCGCCTTCCACCAGGGGTTGAAGTTGGGTCGGGACCGGTCCGGCACGCATTGGGACGTTGCGGGATACTGCCAGGAGCAGCTCCATTGCTTGGGTGACGCTCCGTTGGATCCGTACGGGCTGCTTCAGGTCAACAGGCTGGCGGATTTATGTGTTGGTTTGGATTTGTTTGCTGCGCTTGGCAGGGGTGGTAGTGGTGGAGCTGTCTTTAACAGTCCGCTTCCCCTTTCCCTTTCGGTGGGATGTTGGTGTAGTTTCCGCGGACGACGCCTATTCCTTCGCAGCGGCGTCTTGTGGCTCAGCCTCCCGGCTGTCTGACGCCGCGTGGGTTGGGACTGCCTGCTTTTTGGGACCCGCGGATGCTGTAGCCCTTTTGGCAGCACGCTGGAGTTTGGCCCTTCTGTCAAGCAGAGCAGGGGATAGAATCGGTTGTGAGGTGTTCTTCCGCACTCCCCTTCTGGCTGCTGCCGCCCTGGCGTATGCAAGCACGTACAGGGCTCGTCCTCCGCTTTCCACCTGTACCCTTTCCTGCTGTTCTGCTGCTTGCGCCCTTGCCGCTTGTTCTGCCGCAGCTACCACTTCCCCTGCATCCACTGCCTCAGCCTCCGGGGCGGTTTTTGTCTCTTGTCCTACCACGCCTTCCATTCTTGCCTCGCGTTTTGCAGCCGCTTTGTCCCCCGTAATCACATCTTCCACCACAGCTTCTACTTCTTGCGCCGCCTTCTGTTCCGCTGCAGCTTCCTCCTTCCGCCTCTGCTCTTCCGCCATCTCGTGCCAGAGTGCCCGTAGCCATTCCCTCATGCTTTTGAGATCGGGGGAGTCGCGGAGGTACTCCTGCGCCTCTTTGGTTTCAATGTGGGTGCGGTTCTTCTCCTCCCGACACACATTGATTGCTTCTCGGGCCCAGTGACGTACTGCTTCTTTTTATAGTGCCGTGTGTGTTCCCTGGAGGGATTTCCATAACCCTTTGGCTACCGCAGTCACGGCCCGCAGGCGCATTGTGCTGTCTTGAGTCAGCTGCCAGGCGTGGGCGATTACGGTGAACCAATGCTCATGCTGATGCTCCGCCGTAGAGACGGCTGCCAGCTCCGTTGCCGTGTATTACAGTCCCCACCCGCGGGAGGTGAGCGCAAAGAGGTAGCCCCACCTCCAAAGTTCCGCTGTTGTCTTGCGGTCTGGTACTTCCATCGTTCCGGCCGGCATGCGGGTGGCGTGGTGTATAGTGAGTGCCCAGGCACTCTCCTGGAGCAGGTGTACATAGTGGCATGTGGGATGTGCGGACTGGTCACAGCGGACCATGAGCCACCATTTGCGCGCAGCATCCACGTTATGGTCAGGTTTTATCGTGTCCAGGAGCGTCGCCACGCCTGCCATGGCCTGCATTGGGCGCAGGTTGAGGAGGTCACGGAGCACCAAAAGGAGACGCTCGGCCCCTGCTGTCTCCAGTAGCTGCATCTGTTGTGCTCGCGGCCCCAAAGCAAGGGCGGTCTTGGCCGCTCCCTTTAGGGCCACTTGCCAGGCGGGGTTGAAGAAAGAGTCCCCTAAGCTTGCGCGGACTACCCCCGAGAGCTCATCGAGCAGATGCATGACGACGCTGCTCACCACATCCATCAGGTGGTCAGCCTTGGGATGATCTCCACTGTCCTCAGAGCTTTCCTCTAAACGTGTTTGCGCACCCTCCATGATCATACCGGCGCTGAGCAGTGGTTGTGGAATTCCGCGTCAGGCCGGTGGAGAGGAGTGTGCGGTTGGTGCAGAAGTGCCGGGCGGTGGCGGTGCTCCTACAGGTGTTGCCGCCGGGGCCGCAGCAGGGCCAGATGGCGGCGGCGTCCTGGGTGACGCTGCTACTACCACTTTGGCACGGCTTGGTACCGGGGGTGCCCCAAGGGGTGCTGCTACGTTTGGTGCCACGTAATGACCTGGTGCCGGAGGTCCTCTAGGTAATACTGTTGCCTCGGACGCTGCTGAAGCTTCCGGTGCCGCGGAAGGGCCTGGTGCCGGCGGAGCTTCAGATGTCATCGCCACTGCTAGTGCCGCGGAAGGAACTGAGGCCGGAGGGGCTCCAGGTGATGCTACTGCCGCCGCGGAAGGGGCTGGTGCTGGAGGTGCCCTAGGTGATGCCGCGAGAGCCGCCGCGGAAGGGCCTCATGCTCAGGGTGCTCCTGGAGTTGCACCAGGTGATGCTGCTACGGCTAGTGACGCAGACCTTCTTGCGCCAATTGCCATACGGCCTGTGGACTGTCGTCGGAAGGTCCGTCTTGTGGCACGCTCACCCCCCCCGTTAAAAGGCGTGCACCCCGTGCTGGAAGGGCGAGCCATTGCAAATGCTGTGCCGCGTGTGGCACTGGAATTGCGAGTGACGCGTTGAGTTAACTGAGTGCGAGGGGAGGGTGGCGTGAGAACCATGGGAGAATGTATGGAGAGTGGACGAGCCATAGTGAAGAGCGGGGTGAATGATCGAATGCCGGTAGCAGAAATGAGACTGAGAATGCCTGCTCCGAGCAATATATCCGCCTGGCGCAGCGCGAGCCAGTCGGCCGCGAGGAGCATATTATATGTGCGGACGTCACATACCTGTACGGTGTGCGGTGCATGCACGTTGGCAACCTGGAGCGGTACGGCCTCAATCTGTCCAATGGGTGCATNCCCCCGTTAAAAGGCGTGCACCCCGTGCTGGAAGGGCGAGCCATTGCAAATGCTGTGCCGCGTGTGGCACTGGAATTGCGAGTGACGCGTTGAGTTAACTGAGTGCGAGGGGAGGGTGGCGTGAGAACCATGGGAGAATGTATGGAGAGTGGACGAGCCATAGTGAAGAGCGGGGTGAATGATCGAATGCCGGTAGCAGAAATGAGACTGAGAATGCCTGCTCCGAGCAATACATCCGCCTGGCGCAGCGCGAGCCAGTCAGCCGCGAGGAGCATATTATATGTGCGGACGTCACATACCTGTACGGTGTGCGGTGCATGCACGTTGGCAACCTGGAGGGGTACGGCTTCAATCTGTCCAATGGGTGCATTGATGGCTCCGGTGCAGATGGAGAAGCAGAGCCGAGTGGGTACGATGAGATGATCGAGGTACAAGGTTTGGGCCATCCGCAGCGCGATGGTAGTATGGATGGCGCCGGTGTCCACGATGGCCACGAAGGTGCAGCCACACACCCAGATATAACACCATGCCACGTGGACCTCGGCCAGTGTTGGTGGACCAGGGACCAACGGGGCAGGGGCCCATGTGCATGGCGCAAGGCACGCATCCTCCCGGACGCGGGAATGTGCTGTGACGACTGCATGGGCCACCATGCAGACTCTAGCATCACGGGTGAGTATACAAGAGAGGAGGATTCCCACAAGGGAGAGAGAGGGATTGTTGGAGGAAAAGAGTGCCTGTAGTTGCTCCGTAGACGTGGGGGAATATAGTAGAAAATCAGCCAGGGAGAGGGAGTGACGTGTGTCAAGTGGAGGAGAGGCCGAGGATGGAGGGGACATCATAACGGAAGCGATGGTAATCGGCGTAGCCGTGGGAATCCGGCGGGATGGTGGCCGAGAAGAGCGAGGAATGTGTGCTGCGACCTCCTCCAACGTCCAACCGCGGATGGTGGGACTGAAGCGGCGGGCAAGCTGAAGACCGATGGCAAGGAGAGCACGGAGGGTCGCCGCAGTGCCGGGGCACTCAGCAGGCTCTAGCTCGGACAGGAGCTGGTACGCGACCGCGGATTCTTCCTCCGTAAATTCGCGAGCGATGCCCTCCCACTGGGGCTCGACATCCGCGAAGGGGCAGGGGGGACAGCTGCGGGAGACGACTCCTGGAGGCTATCATGCAGGTCTGTGGGGTGCTGTCAGTCCTCGCGTGGGAGGCGGCTGAGAGCATCCGCGTTGCGTTCTGGGTGCTGTGGTGCGTATTGGTGCAGGCAAGGGAGATTCACACGGTCTGGAGGCAATGATTGGCGTCGGTAAATTCCTCTCTGAGCCGCGGAGCCAATTCGGGATGAAGGCGGAGGAAGTCAAAGAAATTTACATAGGCAACGGGAGTGGTGAAACGTTTGTGGACAGGATCCGCGGAATCAGCTGCAAGGGTGGGAGTAGGCTGAGATGCAGGCGAGTTGTGTGCAATGGCAGGAAGCACCACCGGCTTGGGATCTGGTTGGCGGCGCTTGTCTGGGTCGCGTGGAGCGGCTTGTAATGGCCCCTTGTAGCCGGGCCTCGGTAGCTTCCGCTCGTCACCAGAGGTCGTCTTCCAACTGTGCGACTTCCTGTAGATCCCATCCGCGGAGCTTGACTCGACGTGCGCATGTGATGAGCTCCGTCTCCTTGGGCGTGGGTGTAACTTCCGTAGTCTCGTCCTCAGCCATGGGTAATCCCAGCTTCACATTGCGAGCTCCAGCAACGGGATTGGGTGGAAGATTGGGCAAGAGTCCTTGGCCCGTTCCCTGACTCAGGTGTCCCTGCCTGGTGGGGGATGGATGTGGTTGCTGCTACTGCTGCTCTTACTGATGTTGCTGAGTTTGGTGGTGCGGGCCTGGTCATACCGGGCTTGTAGTACTGCTGCCATTGCTGAATCATAGGGTCCTGGGAGACTGGCTCAGGGCGCGGAGCCGCCTGTCGCTTGCGAGGGCAATCTCACGCAATGTGTTCCACACTCTGGCACGTGTAACAAGCTTTTGGCTTCTGCTGCTGGGGAGGGGGTACGTGTGAGTATGAGGGTACATGGGTATCATTGCCCTGGTATTGTCAGATGGACCGCTGTCTGGTAAAGATGGCTGTAGCGTCACGCACCGCATCTTGAAGGGACAGGTAGCGGTCCGCGATCATGAGGCTGCTGATCTCATCTGGAAGTGCGCGGATGAGGTTCTGCTGCAAAACCCACAGAGGCAGTCCTTCCCCTTGCGGATTCTTGGCCACTGAGGCCCAGGTCAAAAACTGTTACAGGAATCGGCGGATGTCCTCGTCCTTACGCATGACCTCTTTCTCAATCTTCCGCAGCGCTTCTTCTTTCATCAGGTGTTTGAAGCGTTCGATGAGAGCATTGCCAATGTCCTTGAAAGATGGGAAAGGCGCTTGTGCATTATACCAGTCCGCTACCGCCCCTTGAAGGTGGAGTTCTACGGAGGCGAGACAGAGGTCAGGCGGAATCCGGCCGATGCTGGCATAGAGAGTGATTTGTTTGAGCCATACCTAGGGGTCTTCCTCGGGGGCGCCCTTCGAGGAATCCAGCTGTGGAATGTTGGCTGGCTCATAACGGATGTAGTGCAGCTGCGGGACAGTGCTGCGGTTAGTCGTCAACGTAGTCACAGCATATGGCGGGGGAGGCATTGCAGGTGGAGCCACAGAGTACCCATTCCGAGAGGTCGGTAGCTGGAGCTGCCCCGTGGGCATGGGAAGACTTGCTTGCGTGGGTGGGAGAGGTGTGTACCAGGTGGGCGTGGGTGTGGAGGATGTATAGGGTGTGGAGAAGTATGCTATCACAAGCGGCAGCGCCTGATTCCCCTGTGCTCGGGGTGCCGTTGCATGGAGCCCCAGTACATCTGAGTCGGTTGGATCGCAGCCGCAGGGTGAAGACGAACTGTTGGGCCAGCGTTGGTGGTCGGGTGTAGATTGCCCTGCATCTGCTATGGGGGTAGATACAACTGGCTCTACGCAGTTTGTTGTGGAATTGGCAGTGAGGACCGAGAAGCCGCTCCGACTAGCATTGTTTGCGCCAGCTGTTGGTGGTGTAAGTGCTAATGGGTTGGCATGGGTGGCGGCGGAAACATGTTGGGAACGAGCGTCTACGTCATTGTTCCCACTGGTAGGGGGCCATTCTGCTACGGTATCGGAGTCATCCACAGGGCTGGTGTGGCCGCAGACGGCTGCGTCAAAGCTGTTAGTTGTGTGCCAACCCCGACCATCTGCTATTGGTGACTTGGGAGCTGGGCTGTGTTCCTCTAATTGGTTATGCCAACTCCGAGCTGGGACGTCCGCGGTGGCGGTTGCGTGACTGCGGGGGGCCGTGTCCCCACCCCTACTTGCACCATGAGCTGCGGTGGCGAGTATGTTGACTGTTGCTAGCCGGTCACTGATGGACGTGGCATGGCCGCCGCCTGCATGGTATGAAATATCACTTGCTGTTGTAATGGTGTACTCGGTGCAGGTAGATGCTGTGACGCCCCGGTTGGAAGAGAGACCAGATTCAGCTATGGTGGCGGTGGAAATCCGGACGCGGAGGGCTGTGCTGCCGTCCCTGCGTATCCGCCCCCCACGTACTGCTGCTGCGAGTACCTTGGCTGCTTGGCTGCTCCAATTGCCTGGAAGTGTACGGCTATGTCTGTGGCCATCAATCCCATAATCAGAGGTTGCTGACCTTCGGGAGGCTGGTACTCCGGTGGCTGTGCGGCTCCCGATGCCTGCGCGGACACAGGCATCCCTATCTTCACATTCCCTGGGGGTTGCTCTGATGCGGCCATCAGCTGCTCTTGCAGGCCGCCTATAATGGGCGCCGCGGTTGGGGCTCCCAAGCTTCCCCCAACCAGCTGATGTGGCGGATTCATGCCCTGTGGCATCCCAAGGGCGGGAGTGGGGAATCCCATCCGCTGCACCAAGATGTGCTGCTCATCCGATACTGGTACCTCGGGGATTCTTGAACCCTCGGGGCTCAGCGCCAGGGGCTGCGGATGTGCTAGCTTGGGCATGGATTGTGGTTCCGTTCCGCCAGTAGCCTACTGCCCCTGCCCGCCATGACGTCGATACACCAGTCCATGATAGGCCTCAAACAATCCTTCGCCTGAGGACACTTCTAGCAAAAGTTGCGCATTGGAGAACCATTGCAACCCAAGTGGCACATTCTGATGACCCTCCTATTTCCGTTGAAGTTGGATCGACCCATGGCTGTCGGAGCTGTGGACGCTCTCCACCTCTACCTGTTCGCCCACCGCATCCATGATGCGGCGCCCGTGCAGCTGCTCCAATCACTCGGTCACCCGTCGGTGCTGGGCGAGCGGATTGGAGCCTGGTGAGGAGCAGACTGGTGTGTGGGACAGCACCGAGGAGGGGTCCCTGCCTCTCGTGTACATCGCTGCTCGTTGTGGTAGGAAGCACCACGTGGATGACTGCTGCTGCCGTCGCCCGACGTCGTGATGCACGAAGCTGGCCGTCGACATCGACCGATCTGAACGTTGCGTATAGTCATGCCAACAAAGAGGAAAGAACTGTCCACGCTCACCCTACCATGTCACTGATACCCCCAATTTCACCGCGTCATTAATTCTTCCGCGGACAGCTGCTCTTCGCAGTTTTCCGCGGATCATGCACTTCAACACTACTAGTTGTCACAATCGTGTAGCGAGACAATTGTCACCTTGNTACAGGGACTCCACGCGGCGCGGCTACACTCCGCGGGTCTCGTCCCGGCCCACACACACACACACAGACAGCCATGCTCTATCTTCTGCTGGTCACATCTTTCATCCGCGGCTCGTGCACGCGGTTCTTCGTGTTCTTCCTTGAATCTTTGTCCTCCGCGGTGCGTCTCCCGGAACTCCTCCGTGATTGATTCTTGGTTGCTCATGCTGATTGGATGTTTTCTCCTTTGATTACTCAGTTCCTCCGCTGTCCTACCTTTGCTTTGTCGGTAGCCACAGATCTTGCTGTCACTTGTCCCTGTTCCACTCACACTGCGGCTCTTCCCTCTACTGCTTCGCGCCTTGCCACAAGTTCTTCGACTGAGAAGAACCGCCACAAACAAGTGTTAGCCTGCGGCGGCCCCTTCCATCGATGCCCCGACCCTTGCCACCCCCGGATCCGCACTCCCGCAATCGCTGAAGCCAGCATTCTACGCGCGGTCCCTCTGCCTCCTCGGTTTCCATTCCACAGGTCACCTCTTCTGCGGAGCTGCGGCAGAGTTGTGCGTGGCACTGATGCCCCCAACCCCCCTTTTTTTGAGACTCTGTCCCAACGTCAGCGCGCATTTTGCGTGAAGTGCTTATGGGGATTGGGGCAACTCCGCTCCTGGCACGGCCTGTAGTGTTTTTCCACCGTTCCTCCCCTCCGCTTGAGCTTCACCGCGCACGCGTCATGGACGAATAGCCGTCATCCTTCATACCGCGCTCCGACGGTGGGTGCGCTGACCAAGTTCTTGCATGAAGAGCAATGTGGCGCGCGCTCGTACTTTTGGCAACTTGAGCATCGGTAGATCCGTTTGCCTTTGCTGCTCTGTCCCACCTCCTTGGCGCAGGATTCATGTGCAAGGCCTCCGCACTGCTCGCACTAGTAGACTGACCCCTCAAGCCGTCCAAAGCAGTTGTCCCCTGTGCAGATGCGCTTGTTGGAGAGCTTCCATTTCATCCTCCGCGACTTGTTGTGACAGTTGCTCCAGGTCCAGATGCCCTCCTTCCCGCGCTTGCCACACCGCAGGTGGCGTATGATCTGATACATGGCGCAGGGTTTGCCGAACTCGGTCAGCTCTGTTTCACACCCTTTGCAGAGTGGGGCCAAGGTTTCAGTGGCATAGGATAGTGAAGCCCCCTCTTCCATGATTTCCACCCCAACACATCTTTGACACCGCCCCAGCCATACCGAGCCGCCCGTCACCAGGCAGCCCTGATGAGCCATCCGGCCACACTGGGTGTAGCGTTCCCCCGTGCGGACAGCCTTTATGTAGGTAGGGTAGTTTTCTGGGGCAGGTGCAAGCGGGTCCTGCTCTTCCTCATCATCCGAATCCACATCCTCTCCTTCTACGATGACACGCGGCGGCTTCCGGGTCTCGTGCTTGCGCTCGATATCTTGGCGGTACTTCCGACATGTTTTTGATCCACTCCGCTCTCCCTTCACGTTCCGCCGCTGCTCTAGGCACTTGTCGCATATCGTTCGGTGGCATCCTTCACAGTCCTGCACCCGTCTGCCCCAGCGGTGCCCACATTGGGCACACGTCTGGCGTGCCTTTTCTTTCTGGGCCTGCTGCGCCGCTGCCATCCGACCTTCCTCTTGCCATTGTCGCATGGTGGCCCCTGTTGCCATGCAAGGCCCTTGCCGCGCCCCTGTTGCCTCCTCCTCCTCTTCTTCTTCCTCCTCATCGGGGTCCCATCCCCCTCGCGCCTTTCCTATCCCGGAGTCTGGGTCGGCTCTGCCGCCTCCTTCCTTTATCTGCTCTGCTTCCTCCCCCAAGCCTTCACTCATGCACCGCATACAAGTGCGGTTCCGACCAATGCAGCTCTTGGCCAGCCCCTCGTGCACGGGCTGGCCGCAGACGCAACAGACAACTTTCAAGAGCTTCTCGTTGGGCAGGTTTTCCCCACAGACTGCGCAAGGTCCCGTGTAGGCAGCGAGGGCGCGTGGGCTCATGGGGACATTCTTTCGTGGAGCGTCGGTGACCCCTTGTGGGGTCATATATCCGTTGCACGTCTTTTGTGATCTTGATTGTTGCTGTTCTTGTTGCTCTTGTTTTTCCTGCAGCTTCTATTGCTCCCGCTGCTCCTGCGGTGCTTGTTGTTGTAGAACCCTTAATCTTTGCGCTTGCTGTTTTTGTGACGTACGTCCTTCTGCCGCGGAGACTTGCTACACGTCACAGCCGTCCGTCGGTTCCTCCTTAGGTTCCTGACTCCACACTTCCTCCTGTTCCGACACCTGGATCTCGCACTACTCCAGCACCTTTCTCTGCGCGCCACCCCCTTGATCCCTTGCACGCTTCCAGCGGAGGGACCTCTCCACCCGTGCCAGGTATGTGCGTTTGCCAGGCCGGGGGTAGCAAAGCGTACTCTGTCGCAGGGTTGCTCCGTTCATTGACTCCGTCTGGCCCTTCCAGCCACACTCGTCCCGCGTCCACCGCGGCCACGCGGTACACTTGCCGTGCCTCTTCTGCTTCACGCCCTGCGCCTGGGAAGGGGGGGAGGTACACCAGGTTCCCTTCCTCAATTGCTCCGTGGTAGAGGCATCGGTTGGCGGCATCACATCTGTGCCAAGCCGAAACCGAAGCTCGGAGTCGTGCCTCTGCCCTCACAACGGTGGTCTTCTATCATCGCGCCCGATACCACTCCTGCACTTCCTTATCCCTCGCCAGCTCCCGCTCCTTCTCAGAGCAACCATCTTGCTGTTGCTCCGGGTCCAGCGGCAGCAGTAGTGGGGGCTGCGGCATGCCGAGTGCCGCGCGAAGAGGCTCCCCAAAGAGGGGGGCATGGGGTGAGAACGTGGTGGCACGGTTAGGGATAATGTTGATGAAGTGGGCGGTCTTTTATAGGGTATTCCTCCAATCTTTGGCCTCCGCATTGGCCACTACCCGCTTCAGAATCTGGTGCAGCAGCTCGACCTGGCCCTGGGATTGAGGTCGGTACCATCCAGAATGCACATGCTATACTCCCCATTCCGCGAGCTCCTCGCGGAACGCTCATGCAGCTTTGGTGCCGTTGTCATCGTGCACCACGCGACACCCCCCAAAATTGTATAACACCTCTTCCCGGATGAAGCACGCTGCGCGCTCAGAGGACTTGTCGTGAACGGCCCGGACCCACATATATTTAGTGAAATGATCCAGTGTTGTAATCCAGTACCGCTCTCCTTGGGCGTGGCGAGGACGAGGTCCATGGAAGTCAATGATGATGCGGTCCAATGGTTCACCCATGGGGGAGGGCAAGAAGAGCGACATGTCCCACGGCGTTATCTTGCGATGGCGCTCACATGGCACATAGTATTGCACCCTGTCTTTCACAACCGCTAGGAGGTTTGGTATGTGCAGGATGGGGGTGAGGCGCTCCTTGAGTGCCTGGACGCCAGTGTGGTGGTATTGATGGTATGCTTTGACGACCGCTCGTTGCATGGTGGGTGGGGGCACCCACAAGACCCGTGGCTTGGTCCACCACAAACGGCCACCTTCCCATGCGTACGATTCGCAAGGTGATGGCGAGATCATGCTTCTTCCTCCGGTCATATTCTACCCCCATCCGCACCCCCAGGGCCTTGTACACCTTGTCC
>SZWC01026186.1:0-33086 GCA_023375785.1 Penium margaritaceum
AGAACTGGCATATTGTGCCAGTGAAGGAGAACGATGGTGCAGTAGGGAGAGTCGTTGTGCAGGTTGACACAACAACAGACTCTAACACTGAGTCTGAGTCATCCGAGGCCTCTTAACGGAACTCCGAGGCCCGTGGCTCTTCCTCAAACAACGGATCACTGGTAGTAAAGGAGCAACAGAAGAAAAAAAGCCTTGAA
This sequence comes from Penium margaritaceum, assembly GCA_023375785.1. Lineage (NCBI taxonomy): Eukaryota > Viridiplantae > Streptophyta > Zygnematophyceae > Desmidiales > Peniaceae > Penium > Penium margaritaceum. The sequence goes on from SZWC01026186.1 coordinate 198, forward strand.
GCTGCACCAGCAACACTCTAGCGTAGTACACACCAGGAGAAATCTCAACCTAAGTACAATGCTAAGAGTGCGGAATTGATCGGACTCAGCTGGTCATGCTTGGCTGAGGGAGAGCCTGTGAGTTTAGCAGTGGCTATGAACAAGCCAGATGCGGCCACGTTCAAGGAGGCAGTGCATAGCAATCTTCCATCCATTAAACTGAACAAAACATGGGTCGTAGTGGATAGGAACCCAAATACCCACGTGGTGGGGTCAAAGTGGGTACTTTGGAAAACGTTCAAGCAGGATGGTACTATTGACAAGTACAATGCAACCGTTGTGGGGAAGGGGTTTCCCAGCGTGCAAGCTCATGGTACAAGGAGACCTTTGCACCTGTCGTCACCTTTGCCTCCATCAAAACCATGTCAAGCATCGCTGTTGTAAAAAATCTGGAGGTACACTAAATGCACGTCAAGACAACCTTCCTCTACGAGAAGTTGGACAAAAAAGTGCTGATGGAAGTGCTTGAGGAAGTGAAAGCACCAGAGAGCAAGGTTTGCAAACTGGTCAAAGCATTCTACGGGCTGAAACAGGCTCCTAGGATGTGGTACAAGGAGATGGACAGTTTCATGGCCAGTCTCACCTCCACGCAATGCCAGAATGACCCTAATGTCTACATACGGGAGAATGAGCAAGGCTTAATGCTTCTTGCACTATACGTGGATGACCTGATCATTTTCTTGTCATCATTCAAGCTGTTGAACAAGCTGAAGACAACCCTTAGAGACAAGTTCAAGATAAAGGACATGGGTCCTCTCGAGTTCTACCTGGGGATAGCCGTCCACCGCAATCAAGCAGCACGCACCATCGAGCTAAACCAGACCAAGTACATCATGGAGGTCCTCAAGCGCTACAACATGGAGGATTGCAAGTCCATGAGCATACCCATGACAACACACATCAAGATTTCCTTCTCCATGAGCCCCTGTACGCAAGCAAAACATTGTCAGATGGAGAACATTCCTTGCTTTTTTGTTGTTGGCTGCCTCACGTATGCCATGGTAGGAAAACACCATCATACTTGCTATGCTATTTGACAAGTGAGCAGGTTTGTGGCCAATCCAAGGCCACAGCAATGGGAGGCAATTAAGTGCATCATGCGTTATCTACAAAAGACACGACACATGGAACTCCCCTTTGGAGGCAAAGAGGGATCTGACCTGTTGTGGGGTCAGATCCCTCTTTGCTGTTTTACACAGATGCCGTTGAGGGAGGAAGAATCTATGACAAAAATTGCACCTCGGGCTTTGTCTGCCTCTTGAATGGTGGTGCAGTCTCTTAGAAATGTAGAAAGCACAACTCCATCTCCTTCTCTACCACTGAGGTAGAGTACATCGCTCTGTCAGAAGCATGCAAGGAGACATAGTGTCTACGTAGTTTGCTTGCTGAGATGAAAGTGCCACTCACCAAAGCAAGAGAGGTCTGCATCGAAAACAAGAGTACCATCAAAATGGCATAGGATGACGTCATCTCCCCGCACACCAAGCACATCAACATCAAGTACCCCTACTCATGCGACCTGGTCGCAAATGAGGTTGTGGACCTGGAATACATGGAGATCAAGAAGATGCTTGTACATTGCATGACCAAGAAACTAGACACTGAATTGCATTCTACACATACCCAAGGCATTGGTATGGTCAATGTAGCCAACGAAGACTAAGGCCAAGCATTTGGAGAGAGGAGAAATTCAACACCAAATTGACAGAGGTTCAACTAAGAGTTTGTTTACATGACAAACTAGGCATGCTCTGCTCCCTTGGAGTAATTCTCTTATGTCTGGTCCAAATAAACAAGGCATGAACTACTCCTTTGGAGCAAGTCCCCTTGGTCTAAACTTGATAGTATACCCAGCGAACAATACCTAGGACAACTTGTGACTTAGAAGTTTCATAGTTAGTCTCTAGAATGAGAGGTCCCTCGGTCAAATCCCAGCCCAGTGACTAATTTTCTTTGTGATGAAAAGGGGAAGAGGAAGGTTCTGAGAGACATCTTAGAACATTCCAAGGTTTTTCTTGGTGGCTGGCACCACTTGGCGGTCATAGAAAACACCATGTAGGCAAGGGGAATGATATAGTGCAGATTTCCCCCAAAGTGGCTCATCCAAGGAGCCACTACGCGCCTAGGCTCTGGGACTATAAGTACGTGTTTGTTGCCTGTCATTGATTACACTTCTTATCTTTGAGACTTCTCACAAAGGTTTCCACCTGAGGCAGACACTAAAGAAGCATTGGTTGGTATTAGCCCCAGGAGTTGGCCCCATGAGCTGGGGCTTAGACCAATGCTTCTTTAGTATTTGCTTCTCGTGGAAAACTCTTTGAGGAGTCTCAAAGGTAAGAGTTGTAATAAATGAAATGCAATAGACAGGTACTTATAGTCCTAGAGCTAGCCTCTGGCCGAGGCACACAGTGGCTCCTTAGATGAGTCACTTAGGGGGCAGTCTTGATTACATCATCCCCCTTGCCTACATGACGCTCTTTGTGACTGCCAAGTGGCGCCATCCACCAAGAAGGACCTTGGAATATTCTAAGATGTCTCTTAAAACCTTCCTGTCCCCCTTTTGGTCACAAGAAAAACAAGTCACTGGGTTGGGATTTGACCAAGTGACCTCTCGCTCCAGAAACTGACTTTGGAACTTTTGAGCCACAAGGAGCTGTCCTAGGTAGTGTTTGCCGGGTATACTTTCTGGTTTAGACCAAGGGGACTTGCTCCAAAGGAGCAGTGCATAGCTTTTCTATCTGGACCAGACTTAGCGCACTTACTCCGAGGGAGCAGTGCATGCCCAGTCTGTCTTGTGCCTCTCCAAATGTTAGCTATGGATAAGGAGCATATCAGGCCAACACAGACACCATTTCAAAGCTGGCCTTACTAGGGTTTTGCGTTAAGGAGCGGCATGCTGCTACTGGAGTCCACCATTCGTAGGAGGGCTAGACGGGGTCGAGTGACTGGTTGAACGGGTAACTTTGGTTGAGCGAGCTTGGTTGATTTAGTTATGGGTGGCGTGCACATAGACCGCTTTGTGCCATGCTATGCCTTATGCTCTCAACCGTATTCTAGGAAGCATAGCGCATGGAGACTCATTTCCTCGTGCTGCAATGGTGCTCATCCGACGGGAGCAAGGATGGGCCCCGCCAGCCTCCGTCCTCAGGCCTTACATGTGACTCCTTATGTCGATGACCAATGAGTCAAGAGTTCAATCAGTCGTCAAGATATGGAAAACAAATACACCCAAGACAATGCATGTTTCAACCGGGGAATCCAGCCAACTTGCCGCGAGTTGAACAAACTCAACCAATGTGCAATTCTAACTACAACCAACCTCATCCAATGATCCTCATAGCCAAGAATGATATAGGCCTTGGATTTGGGATCCAATTTAGAGTGAAGTCTTGGATGCATCGATACATGAGCTGTACATCTTGAAATACAAATGTGATTGATATACTTCATATGTGGAGTGTGCGTGTTGCTGGGAATGATTTGCGGTGGGCAGTCTACTTGTGATATAGGCAGAAGTACTCACTCCTTGTCACCCAACGACACATGGAAATACCGTTGTATGAAGCATTGTCTATGTCCACTCTAGTAGAGTTTGATTCATCCGCTCAACCTTGTCATTGTGTTGTAGAGTGTAGGGGGTTATGCTTTGCTTCTGAGTGCCCTTGATGACAATAGCTAGAATGCTGATTCTTGAAGAGGTGAACGATGGAATGTCAAAGATTGCTAGAAAATGTTTTCCTTTGCAAATGGAAAATTGACTTTGTCATGAATATGTGCGGCTGCTTGAAGATATTCCTTGGAGAGGTTCAACCACAAGAGGTGCATCTTGGATATAGAGTATGGAGGGCCAATAACGACATCAATTTGGTCATCCTTGCGACATCAAAGCATTAGTCACAGCATGCCCATCCCTATAGGTCTTGCTAATTTCCTCTTCATCCTTTAAAGAATAAGTATGGTGAAAGTGAGGGAGGGAGAGTCAATTTGGACTTCTTCCTACAATTCAAAGCACTGTCACAAAAAGGGGCCCAAACAAATAGAGAAATGTGCACCAATATACATGCCATGGTTCCCCGCAGGAAGTACCTTCAAAACAGGGATCATTTTGATGACCACATTTTACAGTTTGAAGGGGATAGTGTATGAGGCAATGTCTCAATATATGCGTGATAACGTCATGTATCATAATAGCAGTGAGCCCTGTTGAATATGTTTGCCCCTTGTTCAGTCTTGTACGACGGATCAGGAATGCTCTGCCCCTTGTGGAGGTATGACCCCTGGATTTGTTGTAGGGTGACTCAACTATGCTCTGTCTCATGTGAGATATGACCTGTGAGTACACCACGTAGGTGAGTGGTTAACTTGGCCATTTTGTTGATTTGGCCAAGTGAGAGGTCATGAGTTCGATCCTGGCTCCATGCACATCTTGGTTGTTTTGGAAGCTTCCAAGAAAGAAAGTCTGTTACTTCTGGGAAGCAACACGGCTGATCAGTCACCTTGGCACAGGGATGCTTATGTGTCAAGCCCACAGCGCAAGTCTCTTAGTGATGTAGCAGGGTCAAGCCACTTCTCAGGAATGTGCTTATGAGTTCTAGGACTGGACAGACAGCTAGAGAAGGACTTGTCTTGCATGCTGATTAAGTAACCCTTGCTTGGTGCTCTCTTGCGTATTGACAACTTGAGCTCTTCTTGAGATGTAATGCTAATGCGTTAGTACTCTTGAAGGTGAAGTGTATGCCTGATTAAGTTTGGGGTGCACGACACATACCTGCAAAGGAAGAAGGTGTAAAACCTTTTGAGAGCTTTTTGGTTTTGCGGCTTCTCTGCCGGAGGTGGTTAGCTCAGTAGCTAACAAGCCCAACATTTCTGCCTATGTTGTACAGTACAGTTATCATAACAACTTCTCTTCTAGTCTGAGTGGCAACGCAAGTAGTGGAGGTAGGAGAAACGACAATGGTGGAGTTGGAAAGGGCTCAAATCATTTGGAAAAGTACCACAACTGTGGAAAAGCCTGGATACTTTGCATGGGAGTATAGGGCTCTAAAAACAAAAATGGAGGCAAGGATGGAAAAAACAAGGACGTAGGCAAGGGTTAGAAAGAATTTACTTACATGAAGGATGAGAGTGTGTCCAATAACAAGAAATGAATTTTGTCAAGCGTAGTGCGTGCGAAATTAACCTTGGCATAAACCACCACTCTTCAAGGAAGAAAGATGCATTCATTTCCATCATGGACACAAAACACCGCTTCAGGTGTGCCAATGGTAGCCTTTTCTATACACAAGAGAGAGACAATTTAACCAGTATGAATGTCAATGGTATTTTAAGGGAAGTGAAAGTGGCAAACTTTCTCTACATGCCATTCTTTATGGCATGCCTCTTGTTGATATAAAAACTCAGTGATCAGGACATGATGATCGTCTTTGCAAAGGAGGCAATGACTGCTAAGGACAAGGACATCAAGATCTCCTACACAAAGGATGAGCTCGGTGCACAGGCCCCAAGAACTGATCAGCTCCTTGTCCTATAGATCAAGTGCTTTGAAAGCACAATCGGAGAACATACAGTCGTTGAAGAGTGTAAGTCTCCAAAGCCTAACATTCTACCAGATGCCATCCAAGTGGAAGCAAACTTCACCAAAGCATTGAAAACAAGCTGGGATGCACGCACTTTCAACATATGGCCAACATCATACGTGAAGCCATGCAGAATCAAAAACTGGTTCATAAGATGGAGGGGTGCAAGGCCAAGGATGAGAGTCAGTATAGGAAGCTCTATGAGCTAAATCTCCATGGAACAGCAAGAAAAAAATCCCTTTGAACGTGATGGACCATGTTTGGCACCGAACTTGGATATGATTCATTCTAGGGTGTGCAGACTATTCAACACTCCCTCAAAAAGTAGAAGCAAGTATTTTGTAACATTCATTGATGACCATAGTCGCAAGATGCAAAAATGTTTTTTTAGGCATAGGGAAAGGGCAAAAAGAAGATAATTTTTTTCCATGGTACACCGGAAAACAGACAAGAAGATCAAGACAATGCACACAAAAAAAACAACGGTGAACAAAAGGCATGAAAAGGCAAATTGAATGAACGCAACATCAACCACGAGACCACCATGACCATTACTCTTGAGGGTGTACCCTCAAGAGTAATGGCGTTGCCAAACAAATGAACCAGAAAGTTCTTGGCATGACACAAAGCATGGTACTCAAAGCTACACTTCCAGCTTGTTTCTAAGTAGAGAATGCACAAACTCCTCGCTACCCTGTGAACCTCACTCTAACAACCGTCCTTGGCATACGTGGCAAGGAGAGTCAAAAAAATGAATTCAAGACGCCAGAGGAGTCTTGTTCAGGATAGAAGCTAGATTTCTCATACTTGAAAGTCTCTTATTTTACTGCATGGACAAGGGTCCAAGCAAGAGTTGTAAGGGGTAAGCTGGATGCAAGAACTTGTAAGTGTGATATGATTGGCTATGAAACTGCACACAACCCATAAAGGTTGTGAGACGAAGTAGCTAGAAAGCTCATCAGGAACAAAGACATTGAGATTTATCAGGCAATACTGGGCAAGAGAGAGCTTCTGGGCCTTGTCCATGCTTCAGAATTTGGAGAGTGGGTTGTGATGTTTGAATCAGATGATCACGTACCTGAGAACTGGTAGATTATGTTAGTGAAGCATAGTGATGGTGCTTCAGGGATAGTGGTTGTATGAAGTGACATGATGATGGACATTAATATAGTCTAATTCATCAGAGGCCTCCAGGTATTAGTTTAACACCAGTGGCTCTTTTTTTAACAACAAGTCATCAGCATCACAAGCATCACGCAAGCAAGAGGAACAAAAGTAGTTCAGCATTGAGGTACCATTAGTCACACTCTGGCGTCGTACGTGCCAGAAGAAACCTCCGTCATACTACAATGCTAAGAGTGCGAACTGGATTTGACTCAGCTGGTGATGCTTGGCTTGGGGATAGCCTACAACCATAGTAGAGGGTTGAACATGCCACATACAACCAGGTGGAAGGCGATTATGGATAATGAACTCATATTCATTGAACGAATGGCACATGGGTTTTGGTGGAAAGGACTCCCAATGCCCACTTGGTGGAGGCAAAGTGAGGAATTGAGAAGAAGCATAAGCAGGTTTTTCCTAATCAATGAGAACAAGGAGATTGTAATGGCAAGAGATTTTTCCCAGCCTTTAAGCTTAGGGTATGCGGAATCATGTATGCCTGCCGTCACCTTTGTCCCCATGTGATCCACGTTGGACATTTTTGCTCCTAAAGACCTAGAGGTTATTCCAAATAGATGTCAAGATAGCTTTTGATGAAAGGAATCTTGAAAAGAAGATGCTGATGAAAGTGCTACTGGGAGTCAATGCTCCAAAGGGTAGGGTATGAAAACTCGTAAAAGCACCCTCCAGGCTAAAACATACTCTAAGGATGTTGTACAATGAGATAGAAAACTGTTGGAAATAGATTCATCCCACTCTGTTTCAGGTCCACGTGAGCAAGTTCGAGGAAACTACTAGATACTTCCTCCAGTCGTCAATCTGACCATTGGAAAATTCATATGGCAAAATGTTGACAGTCGAGGCTTCAGGCTGATGTTACGATTAATGTTGGAGACATGAAATCTTTATGTTTTTGGGTTTATCAAGTGTTGTTATCTAGCTAACCCAAGGTGAAGGTTCCATGTCTTGGCCTGAGGAAATAAAAAATCAAGAGATCCAGGGTCAAGACCTGATGGGGGAAGTATCAAAAAAGGTCCTTTTAGTGTTGCCTTGTCACAGTGTACTTACTAGGGAAAAGGTACCTCTCATTGCCTTTTAGGTGAGGTGATATTCTTGCGTAAAATCCATGGATGTATGGCAACTCTCCATGCAATTCTGGATGATGTGACCACTAAGAGTACACCATGAGAGTATTTCCTTGCTCTCTAAGTTGTGTGTGATTCATGAACCAGAACTCTAGGCTGATTTCCTCTCGTGTGGGATTGTGAACAAGTATGCCAGCCTTGGCCTAGATGTTGAGATGGTCAGGCTTGTGAGAAGGCTGAATTATCCTAGGTCTAATTCTACATGTACTCAATCATTTTGAGTGATCAAATAACCATTCTCAAACATAATTGATGCCCTTTGAGTCCCTTATTCTTGCTTCTCCAAGGCTCTCCCTCTCCTCTAGGTCTGACATTTGGTAGCAAGGCAAAGCTCTACCAGTTTCAACTAGTGTAGGGGTATAGTCAAACCTTTCCCAAATTCGACCACCAATCCCTATTTTGTAAATTTCACAACACAAGCTTTAGATAGTGCCCAAAATAATGAAGATGCAACAAGCCTATTCAGCAAAATGCTCAAAACAAGGTCAGCCAAGACTATTGCCTTGTTGCGACCATAAGTCTCTTGTTTCTTCCTCAAATACAAAACTAGAACATGTAGATTGAAGTGTCTCTTCAAAGGGGCCATTGGACGTTATGTTGGGAAAAGAGGTGCTTGCAACTCCTACAAACGTAGAAAAGTAGGCTTTCAAAAATAACATAGAGGCGCTCTTGCTCTTGGTGACTGGGAAAGCCAAGTCAGAGTCGGATTGTGAGGTGGCAACCAAAGCTTGGCAAAACCTCTGCTCCATCCTCTGATTCAAGTCGCTAGGGAAGAACATCTTTCCGATGATGCGGCTCCTCACCATGAGAATCAAGGAAGGAGATGATGGCATCTTTTCCATGTAGTAGGTAAAGTCTGTCTCCTCAAAATGCAATGATGTGTGGTGGAAGATGGACACAACGCTGTAGGCGATGGCCCTCCTCATGGCCCTACCTGTCATTTGGGGTCCCCTCATCATTATCCTTAGGGGATTTCTAGAACCCAAGTTCACCTATGGCGTGGTCACAGAGTACAACCGCAACGCCAGAGCAGCGGCACAACGCCAAAGCTGCGGGCAGTCCTCGTCTTCTTCATTGGTCCTCCTCAAGAAAGGGTGCCAACAAAAATGCTTGCCACAACTACGGCAAAGAGGGCCACTTGGCCGGTGAGTACCCTAAGGAGGAAAAGGCCAACAAAAAAACAACCAAAGGCAGGTCGCGCCCAAACGGTAACAAGAACCATTTCTTGAGGAAGGCCGGTAGAAGGTGCCTAGATTTTGGTGTTCAGGAGCACATCCGGGTCAAGAGTAGGGTTTTTCACCTACGAGAAGTCCTCCAAGTCAACAGTGGTCGCAAACAACAACGTCGAGCCGGCGGCTAGCCAAGGCAAAGTGGACGTGGAAGTCATGGTGGGCAGTAAGAAGAAGCTCAGCACGGTCCCTAATGTGTAGCCCGTCCTCGACCTNTCACAGAGTACAACCGCAACGCCAGAGCAGCGGCACAACGCCAAAGCTGCGGGCAGTCCTCGTCTTCTTCATTGGTCCTCCTCAAGAAAGGGTGCCAACAAAAATGCTTGCCACAACTACGGCAAAGAGGGCCACTTGGCCGGTGAGTACCCTAAGGAGGAAAAGGCCAACAAAAAAACAACCAAAGGCAGGTCGCGCCCAAACGGTAACAAGAACCATTTCTTGAGGAAGGCCGGTAGAAGGTGCCTAGATTTTGGTGTTCAGGAGCACATCCAGGTCGAGAGTAGGGTTCGTCACCTACAAGAATTCCTCCAATTCAATGGTGGTTGCGAACAAGAACGTCTAGCCGGCGGCTAGCCAAGGCAAAGTGGATGTGGAAGTCATGGTGGGCAGTAAGAAGAAGCTGAGCACGGTGCCTAATGTGTAGCCCGTCCTCAACCTAGCTGACATTCTCATTGTCAACCGCTTGACAGATAAGGGTATGAGGTGCTCTTCTACAAGAAAGACACTGTGGTACGCTTTGACGATGGCAATGAGATCGTGCAAGAGGCAAAGCGTGAGGGAAATCTTTACATTATGAAGACCAAAGTGATCCCCATGGCATTAGACATAGTAGACTTGCATGAGCATGCGTCAACATATCCAAGGGAGGAAGCGCTCACCCAGAGCCTTAGAATCGACCGTTAGGAAATTTGGCGCTTGCAACAATTATGGAGATGGCAAAGCACGACATGGTGCATACCCTCATCATCAATGGTGCAAGAGACGTGGGTGAAAATTCCATAGCACACAAGAAGTACAAGCCTCGTCTTTTTGGGCAAGGCACAGTGCAAGCCATTCAATAAGAACATAGCTCTGTCAATCGTCCTCAAGCAACGGACTAGAAATCAAGGCCAAGACAATGGCACTTGCCGCTTACTCCTTGTATTGCAACTGGGAGGAGATGTCACCCTCAGAACTACGGTTCCAAACAGAGTAGTTCATAGGAATCACTTCCTTACACTGTGTCTTTAGCACCTCATCACTTTCCTACAAGGAGCTAACTCGTGGGGCTTAGACCAACTAATGCTTCTTTAGTGTCTGCCCGTAGTGCACAACTCTGTGAGGAGTCTCAAAGGTAAGAACAGTAATGAATCATAGGCAAGTGACAATTACTTTTAGTCCTAGAACCGGCCTCTAGCTTAGGCGCGTAGTGGCTCCTAGGATGAGCCACTTTGGGGACAATCTAGATTGCATCATCCCCCCTACCTATATTGCACTCTGTATGACCACCAAATGACTCCAGCCACCAAGAAGGACCTTGGAGTTTTCTAAGATGTCTCTTAGAACCTTCCTATACCCCTTTTGGTCACAAAGAAAAGTAGTCACTAGGCTCGGATTTGACCCAATAAACTCCTAATTCACTAACTTTGGAACGTCTAAGCCACAACGAGTTGTCCCAAGAAGTGTTTTTTGGCTATTCTATCCAATTTAGACCTAAGGGACTTGCTCCAAAGGAGCAGTGCATGCCTTGTCTATGTAGGCCAGACTTAGGGGACTTACCTCAAGGTACCAGTGCATGGCTAGTCCGTCCTGTGACTATCCAAAGGTTAGCTATGGACAAGGGCCATATCAGGTAAACAAACTCTCCCTTGCTTCTCTGTCCACTTGAGGTGAGAGATGTCCTCTCTCCAGCAGTCTCGGCCTTAGTCTTCGTCGACTGCGTTGAGCATATCGATGCCTCAGGTACCCGCAAAATACAATTTCCTCTCAAGAGCCTTGGTCATGCCATCTGCAAGCATCTTCTTGGTGTCCATGTATTCCAGGTCCACATTCTCCTTTGCGACCAGTTCGCATGAGCAGTGGAACCTGATGTCAATGTACTTCGTCCACCGGGAGATAAAGTCATCTTGTGCCCTTTTCTTGGTACTCTTCTTATCGATGCGGGCCTCTGTTGCTTCATTTTGTGGCACTTTCATCTCAGTAAGCAAACTGCATAGCCAGTGTGTCTCCTTGCATGCTTCTCACAAAGTGATGTACTCTGCTTCAGGGGTAGAGAGGGAGACATAATCTTGCTTTTGCTTGTTTAAGAGACGGCACCACCGTTCAAGAGGCATACAAAGCCCGAGTTGGACTTTCCTTCGTCGATTATTCCTCCTTAGTCGGCGTCTCTGTAGTACACTAGCCGTAGCGGGGTCCAATCCCTCTTGGCCTTCAAACTAGAGTCCCATGTGTCTTGTCTTCTATAGATAGTGCAAGATGTGCTAAATTGCTTGCCAGTGCTGTGGCCCTGGATTTGGTACAAACCTGCTCACTTGTCCCACAACATAGGAAATGTCAGAGCGTGTTCCCACCATGGCATACATGAGGCTGCCAACTGCAGATTGGCAATGAATGTTCTCAATCTCACGCCGTTGTGCTTCTAGTTGGAGCTCATGGAGAAGAAAAGCTTGATGTCTGTTGCCATGAGTGTGCTGATGGGCTTGCAGTTCTCCATGTTGTAGCGCTTGAGGACCTTCATGATGTACTTGGTCTAGTTCACGTCGATGGTGCCTGCAGCGCGATTGTGGTAGATAGTTGTCCTGAGGTAGAACTCGACAGGACCCATGTCCCTCATCTTTAACCCATTGCTGAGATTTGTCTTTGGCTTGTCTAGGAGCTTGAATGATCACGAGCAGATGATCAGGTCATCTACATACAATGGAACCAGCGAGTAGCCTTGCTCATCCTCCCACACGTAGATACAAAGTCTATCTGGCACTGCGTGAAGGTGAGACCGGCCATGAAGCCATCCATCTCCTTGAACCACATCCTTGGGGCTTGTTTCAAGCCGTAGAGTTCTTTCACCAGTTTGTGAACCTTGCCCTTTGGAGCTTTCACTCCCTCAGGCACCTCCATTAGCACTTCTTTGTCAAGCGTTTTGAAGAGAAAAGCGGTCTTTCCATCTGGTGGACCTCTAGATCTTTTGCAACAGCAAAGCCCAACATGGATGTGATGGAGGCAAAGGTGACAACATGCGCGAAGGTCTCCTTGTAATCTGAGCGTGCACGCTAGAAAAACCCCTTTACCACAACTCTTATCTTGTACTTGTCAATAGTACTATCCTGGTTGAACGTTTTCCGCAGTACGCACTTTTACCCCACCACATGGGCGTTTGGGGGCCTGTCCACCAGAACCCATATTCCTTCTCTTCTATCGATGTATGTTCACTGTCCATGTCCTCCTTCCATTTGGCCACATCTGGCATGTTCTTAGCCTCCACTACCATCACTGGCTCTCCCTGACCTAAGCATGACCAGCTGAGTCCGGTCCATTTTACACTCTCAGCATCGTACTTTGGCGGGGGTTTCTTCTGGCGCGTAATACGCCAAAGTGTTACTGGTGGTGCTTCAAGGCTAATTTGTTTGTGTTTTCTTGTACTGCTCGTGATCCATTGTTTAAGGAAGAGCCACTAGCCTCAGAATTTGACTAAAAGTCCTCAAATGATTCAAACTCAGTGTCACAATCTGTCGTTGTATCAGCTTATGTAGCATTTCTCCCTGCAGCACCATCATCATTCTGCTTCAATGGCACCATCTGCCGGTTCTCAGGTGCATGATCAAGTAACAACCCACTCTCGTGTCTTGGGGGCATGGACATGATCCAGTGATTCTCCCTTGTCGAGCGTCCTTTCATAAAACTCAACGTCTTGGATCCTGATGAGCTTTCCAACCGCTTGGTCCCACAACCTGTATGACTTCTATGCAGTGTCGTATTTGACCATTACACACTTGCAAGCACTGGCATCTAGCTTGCCACTTCCTTCTCTTGCTTGGACCTTTGTCCAGGAAGTAAGACCAAAGACCCTCAATTATGAGGCTTCTTCCCTCACCAAGCCTCTTCTAGAGTCCTCAGCTAATTCTTTTGTTGTTTCTTACCGTGCCTTGCAAGTGCGGCTACCAGGGTGAGATTCACAAGGTAGCAAGCAGTTCTTGCAGCCTCAGCATAGAAGCGAGGTGGGAGTTTGGCAAGAAGAGCATGCTTCGTGTCATGTCGAGGCTAGTCTGGCTCATCCGCTCAACAACGCCATTGCTCTAGGGGGTATAATGTGTGGTGGTCAGGTTGTTGATGACGTGTTAGCTCAGCCAGCATCTGCATGCCTCATACTCACCACCGTTGTCCGTGCGTTGTGCCTTGACCTTCTTGCTCGTCTCTCGTTATACCATGGTGACAAACTCTTGCAGCTTCTCCTTGACCTCTCCATTTTTCTTCAAAAACTATATCTACATCTTATGACTGTGATCATCAATGAAGATCATGAAGTACATGCTACCGCGGTTCGAGGGAGTGCGGAATGGTTTACACATATTAGAGTGAATGAGGTCCAAGATTGCTGTAGCACGTTGTCCATTTTTCTCAAAGGACTTTCTCTTTGCCCTGCCTTGGAGACATGGTTCACATAACTTCTCGCACTTTCCCTCATCCTTGGCCTTGCATCCCTCCATTCCATGAGCTTGTTCATGTTGCTGCGTAGCTTGAAGTATGCTTTCAGGCACATGGCTAAAATACCTTTGCCATAGCTCAACATCTGTGTCTTTGGTAGAGTTCGCAGTCATGGTAACACCTTGTGGTGCAACATCAGGCTTCGAAGACCTGGGCTTTTCAACTGTCGCGTATTCCTCATTTGTACTCTCGAGGGGTGTGGTCTGCAGTACGTAGAGACCATAACCTCTTAGGACCCTTGCTACAAGACTCTCTTTGGGATAGGAGATCTTGATGTTCTTGTTCTTCACAATCACGGCCTCCTTCTCTATGAAGACAACCCTCATATCATGGTGCGTGATTTCAGACACCGACAATAGGTTTGCCACCAAAAACAGCAAACAGACAATGTTCTCCAGCTTCAAGTATTTTTCAGCACCGTTCACGTTCATGCTGATCATCTCCCTCGCCTTGCGCATGGACAAGGATGTTGTTGGCACACCTTAAGCGACGTTCAGTGTCCCCAATGGAATTGAACTCATCCTTCTCCCTTGAAGAGTGGTGGTTCATGCCAGATTTGAGCGTGTAACCTCCAGGCTTGACTAGTGTTGCTCCCTTGGTTGTCACCACGCTTTGAGCTATCATGTTTATCAACTTGTTTGAACCCTTTTCTTTGTCCTCATACTTACCACCATGATTATTGTCTTCCTTCTTGGGAGCCGTGTACTCCCATGTCTAATGCCCAGCCTTGCAACAGTTATGGCACTTCCCAGGATGCTTTGAGCCCTTTCTACCGCCACCATTGCCTCTTCCTCCACCGCCACCATTGCCTCTTCCTCCACCGCCAACACTTCCACTGCCGCTCTGACCAGAAAACGAGTTGTTGCCACAGCCATCATACTGTGCAGCATGGGCTGAAATGTTAGCCTCACTGCTGTTGCAAGGCATGGCCTTGTTGCACACGTACTTGAACACTGCCTCATATGCCAAATCCTCTTCCTTAAAATTGCCAAAGATAGCGTTAAGAGGATCCCAGGTTTTACGTAGCGCCATGAGGAGAATCATGGCTTGCATGTTGATGTCCATTTCCCAGTTCATTTGGGTCACTTGTTGTAGCAGTCCTTCAAACTGCAGTAGGAAGTCTAGAGTTGACTATCTCTTGCTCACCCTCATTGAAATCAGCTTTTGAAGGATGAAGCGAGTTGCAAGAGCCGTTGATTGGAGAACACGTGCAAGCATTTCATAAGCATTTGATGCATGTGTGATACCTTGGAGGTGGACATGCGGTGACTCATGCACTGATGTCAGAAGAATCGCAAGCGCTATGTCATTTTTTATGCTCCATGCTTCATATCCAATGTCTGCTTTTGGAGGTTCAACCACTTCTCCAATGAACATCTTCAAGCAGCCATGCATGCTCATGACAATTTCATATTTCCATTTCCGCAAGGGAGAACCTATCCATGTGAACTTTGACATCCCATGGTTGACCTGCTCAAGAGTAAGCGACGCAGGTGTCATCATAATGCTTCTCTGCTTTTTTGCTTCTCTGATTTGTTGAGGCCGATGTAGGCTCATGTAGGCTCTTTCTGCTATCATTTTAGAAGGTACACATACATCTCTTACACCTTAGCCGTTAATCACCTGGAAACACAGAAGAACGCACTCTAGCAAACCCAAGGGCAGAGCTTATCCTAGTCAAGACACAAGGGTCGTACCTCCAAGGGCAGAGATTATCCTTAGTCCTTGTTCACTAAATGCCAGCACCCGCCATTGGAGCTGATGGAGAACATGGAGCAGATGAAGCCGATTAAGCAAATGCGCGCTGTAAGACACAGAGGGCAAGAGAAAGTGCAGAAGTGTGCCTTACAACTAGTCAGCATGGGCCCATAACCCTTTATCAATCGGCCTGAGGAAACAGAATAGAAAACAAGGCTGACACAATGGCAATTGTCATCCACTCTTTGTATAACAACTAGGAGGAGATATCACCCTCAGAGTCACGGTTCCACAGTGAGGAGTTCATAGGAATCACTTCCTTGCAGTGTTTCCTTAGCACCTGGTCACTTTCATGCGTGTAGCTAACTCTTGGGGCTTAGACCAACGAATGTTTTTTTTGGTCTGCCTCTGGTGGACAAATCTGTAGGGAGTCTCAGAGGTAAGAACAGTAATCAATCAGAGGCATGTGACAGGTGCTTATATCCCTACATCAAGCCTCTAGCTTAGGGGCGTTGTAGCTCCTTGGTGGGCCACTTTCAGGGCAATCTGGATTGCATCATTCCCCTTGCCTACATGGCGCTCTTTGTGACTACCAAGAGGCGCAAGCCACCAAGAAAGATTTTAGAATGTTCTATGATGTCTGTTAGAACCTTCCTCTCCCCCTTTTGGTCACAAAGAAGATTAGTTACCGGGCTGGGATTTGAACTAGTGACATCTCACTTCAGAGACTGATTCTTGAATGTCTAAGCGATAGGGAGTTCTCCTAAGTAGTCTTTGCTGGCTATACTATCCACTTTCGACCAAGGGAACTTGCTCCAAAGGAGTAGTCAATGCCTTGTCTATCACGAAAACAATTAGGGGACTAACTCCAAGGGAGCAATGCATGCCTAGTCCATCCTGTGCCTGTCCAAATGTCAACTATGGACAAGGGGAATATCATGTCAATAGGCTCTCGTAGAGGACCTGCTAGACGTTTTGCATGTCGACTTGCACAAACCATCAAAAACAACGTCGAATAGCGTCTTGAAATACTTTGTCACCTTCATCAATGACTGTAGCAGGAAGCTCTTCATGTACTTCATGAAGCAAAAAGGCAAGATCTTAGACCGGCTCAAGGAGTTTGTCAAAGTGGTGGAGGGATAGACTGGTCGAAAGGGCAGAGCGCTACGGAGCGACAAAGACAAAGAGTACGTGGGCTACAACAGATAGATAAAGCAGCAGGGCATAAAGTAGAAACCTCCTAGGCCGTACTTGCCATAGTCTAATGGAGTGGCCGAGCGGGCAAACCAGATGTTACCAAGCATGGTGTGGACAAGGCTTGTGGATGCGAGGCTGTTGCGAGGATTCAAGGTGGAGGCTGTGTGTACAAAAAGCTACACCATTGACCTCACCCTGACAGCGGTGTTAAGGGATAACGGCGGCGGGAAGACGGCTGAAAAGGTTTGGAGCAAGTGCAAGCCAAATGTGGCACACCAGAAGGTATTCCTATGCAAGGTATACGTGATGATGCAAAGGGCACAGCAACGCAAGAGCAAGCACGAACCGCGAACAAAGCCATGCTTGTTCCTTGGTTACTACATGTGTATCACCTCTAGGACCCACGCAAGCAAGAGATCATCTGCACCCATGATGTCAAGTTTGACAAGCAGTAAACCTTCTACGTAAGCAACAACAACATGAGCATTAAGATCACTCCAAAACAAGGGGAGTGGTTCCACCTCCTTGACTACAAGAAGGAGCTTACAGATACGGAGGTTGAGGATGTGGTTTCAGAGTGTAGGAACGCAACAAGTGCAATACCCGATGTGGAGGAATTCAAGGACAATTAAACTCGGCTAGAGATTTGGCGTAATTATCCATCAAAAGAGGTAGAACGAGTGCCAAAGCGCGCACTCACATGGTAGCTTGCATCAGGTAAAAGAGAAAATCACTGTGGACGTGCCATCCGACCAGTTCCTGTCTTGTTAGAGTGGGAGAGACCCTCGGGGGGCCATCTGGTTCATGCTCTTCCGCAGCCAGCAGAGTCTGAAGGATCGTAACAGAGCCATGAGGCACCACCAAAACTGCCAAGTTGCAACAGGAGGCAACAGAGATCGAGGACCGCCGTCAAGTCGGAGTTGCCATCAATTGCTAAAAACAACACCAAGGAGTTCCATCAAAGGTCAAAAGACGCCAAGGTCATCAGCTTAAGGTGGTTCTTCAAGACCAAGTTTACAAAAGGTGTGGTGGACAAGTAGAAGGTGGAGCTCATGGCAAACGGGTACGCACAGTATGAGAGCAAGCACTATGATGAAATGTTCATCTCCATTGGTAGCTTCACTAACTTCTAACCAATCCTTGCGCAGGCAACCACAAAAATATGCAACTCCATCAGATGGACGTCAAGACAGCCTTCCTGAACGACACCATTTACAAAACAATCTACATGAAGGTGCCAGAGGGAGTTGAGGCACCGGAGGGGAAGGTGTACAAGCTACAAAAGTCCTTTTATGGGCTCAAACATTTGTCCCGATGGTGGTACCAACAGATGTTGGAGTGATACTCCTCACCATGGCAGGAGTGACTCCAAAAAAGGAACACCAAAAAGACAAGCCGTAGTGGCTTAGTGGTTAATGGTGTCCACCTATAGAGGCAAGGGCCCGGGTTCAAGTCCCACAAGATGAATTTCTGTCCAGCCCCAAGGGAGGTGGAAAACAGATGCCAGGAAGCTAGCTCAACCTCGAGAGTTCCTCTTTAAGCTTCTAGAAGGCCAGGAGAGGGTCCTGGAAGGTAGCACACCTTCTAGAAGGGATGACTTGTCCTACAAGGCATCTAGAACTGTCTTAGTCTTCTGGACACCTTCCCTCCTACTAGAAGCAAGCTGAGGAATCTAAGAAGGGGCAGAAGCTTCTAGAGGAGGGAATGGATGCCTTCCTAGGTGGGAAAAAGGACAGCCTACCAAGGGCACCTCTAGAATCAATAGAATTTGCTAGGAAGCTCCCAATCTGGCATGCTTTGGTGTTCTGGAAAGCTTGTATCAGTGGCTATAAAATGCCACTGTTTCTGAGCCTTGATCAAGTGTTCATTCCCAATCAATTGAGGCCAAAACTATTGCCTCACTCTCTGACCAGCCTTTTACCATCCTTGGAACCAGTTGCCTCCATAGTTGGTGGTGTGAACCAGCCACTGCTAGGGACCGTCCAGGGTGCACAATCGCCCTTAGGCCAACAAAGGGTTATGGGCCCACGCCTCCAAGAGGTTTGAAGCCACCTTGATGTCAGAAAAATGGCCCCCGGGTGGAGGCAGTTCCAACGTGGCCCAAAGGGCCTACTGTGTCTTCACGGCTATGTTTTGTGGGTGGTTCTGAGTCTAAGAGTGAGCTTTCTGGTCGCCTCACGCTATGTTTCTGGGAGTCGAAGGCATTTGCGAGACAGTCACTTTTGCGAAGGGAATAACGTGATTTTGCATTAGTTTTTTAACATGAACATGATCTAAACATTTGTAGGGCTAGTCATGAGCTCTCCAACGTACCAAACCGTGCACAATTCGGATAACCAAAGCTCCCGCTACGTCAGTCGAAGCGAAGCACCCCAAACCAGCCGCTCACTCGGCGGCGCGCACCACGTCGTCCGCCGAGGCGCCTTCACACATCAAGGACCCAACAAAAACGCCTTTCCGGAGGCGCAGATGTCCCTATGCGTAGTGGCGGTGCCCCTCGCACCTTTGGGGTCTGTTTCGATGAGTTAATCATCGAGTTTGGTGATGGGGATTGATGTGCGTCAAAACCTGTTCGCGGACTCCCAGTCGGAATTTTGACGAAGTCCCCGAGTAACAAACTGTACTACTGAGTTTCGGACTCCGAGCCAGGATTTTGGCTAAGTCCCTCAGTAACAAACTGCACTCCGGAAATCCGGCGGATTATCCACCGGACGCCTAGGCAGTCCTTCCGGAGCAAAATCCCCAGATGGCATTTTGTTACTCGCTCCAGTCAATTATTCACCGAAAGTCGAACCGCGGCCGGCTCCCAGAACCGATGCGCACACCCCAACTTTGGAAGCCCATATCTCCCTCGTTACTTGTCCGATTCCGGTGAAAAAACTTCCACCGGATTCATCAACTTGTCGACTTTCAAGGGCAGTCCTCCATTTCAGGATACGAGCAATCCTCAAGTCGCCATATCTGTCGACGAGGATTTTCCTCTCTCTGGCGGCTCGTCGGCACCTCTTGGCGCCGCACTTGGGCATGCAGAGGGGCAAATCTTCAACATTCTCCCCCTTGTACCTGCCATGTCTGCTGCTCCTGCTTGCTCTCACTCATCTTCCGCTGCGTCCTCCAGTGCATCATAGCTGGTCATCCCAAGCCCGGCCACGCTCAATGCGTGCCGGTCGACGGGTTGCGCTTTGGTCAAGCAATCCGCAAGCATGTTGTGCGTGCTGCAATGCTGCAGCACCACCTGCCCCTTTTCAACCATGTCCCGTGCGTAATGGTAATGCACGTCAATGTGCTTCGTCCTCCTGTGCGGCATCGGGTTGTTGGTCAGCGAGATTGAGCCGGTGTTGTCCTCTTGCACCACCGTTGGCTCCAGCTACGGCACGCCCAGCTCCCCCAGCAACCTGCGGAGCCAGACCGCCTCTTTGACCGCCTCGGCGAGCGCGATGTGCCCTGCTTCCACTATGGAGGTGGCGACGCAGTCTTGCTTTCTGTTGCACCACGAGACCGCTGCCCCAGCGAGGAAGAACAGGTAGCCGAATGTGGACTTCCGCTTGTCCACATCGCCAGCGTAGTCTGCGTCCGTGTAGCAGACCAGACGCAAGGGGTCCGCCCGCCCCTTGCCGTCGAACCTCAACCGCGCATGCCGCGTCGCCTGCAGGTAGCGGAGGATGCGCTTGACCGCCTGCCAATGTAGTGGCCCTGGATTGGCCACGTACCTGCTCACTTGGCCCACCCCGTAGGCTAGGTCTGGTCGAGTCGCCACCATGGCGTACATGAGGCTGCCTACCGCCGATTGGTAGGGCACCCCTGCCATATCCTCCCGCTCTTCTTTTGTTTGCGGCACCATGACCGCACTCAGTTCACAGGTCCTGGAGACAGGACTGCCAACTGGCCAACTCCTCCATGCCGTACCGCTTCAGCACCTCGGCCACGTATTTGGCCTGTCCCAGCTCAAGCGTGCGCGACCTCCGGTTCCGCGTAATGCTCACCCCGAGGTAGTACTCCAGCTCCCCCATGTCCGACACCTGGAATCTACTGCTCAGCTGCTCTTTCAGCTGCTGTAGGCTCGGCAAATCCGTCGAGCACACAATCAGGTCGTCCACGTAGAGTGCAACGATCTGATGGAGCTGTTTGTCGCATCGCACGTACACGCTGTGATCCGCATCACAGCGCTTGAAGCCGAGTTGTGCCATGAAGCTGTCCATTTGTTGGTACCAGCATCTGGGCGATTGTTTTAGCTCGTACAAGGACTTCCGCAGCTTACACACCTTGCCCTCCGGCGCCTCCACCCCCTCTAGCACCTCCATGTAGATCTCTTTGTCTATGATGCCGTTGAGGAAGGCCGTCTTTACGTCCATTTGGTGGAGCTCCATGTCTTTTGCGGCCGCCACCGCAAGGATCGCCCGGATGCTTGTGAACTTGGCAACGAGAGCAAACATCTCATCGTAGTGCTCCCCCTTACGCTGTGCGTAACCCTTCGCCACCAGCCGCGCCTTCTATTTGTCAACCACACCCTCCTTTGTGAACTTAGTCTTAAAGACCCACTTTGAGCCGATAACCTTGGCATCTTTCGGCCTGTCAACCAGCTCCCACGTATCATTTTCCGTGATGGACGCCAGCTCCGATTTGATGGTTGCGTCCCATTGATCCCCTTCAGGTCGTGCAAGCAATTCTTGCACGGTAGTCGGCTCCGTTGATGCAGCCAGCATGCACCGCGTCATGCCAATCCATTGACCGGTGCTTGCGTCAAAGCGCTTACCCGCTTTTCGCTGCCTCCCACTGCAGCGCGGTAGTTTTGGTGGCGCATCGTCACTCTACTGCAATCCCTCCGACTCAGCAAGCTCCGGTGAGTCATCGACCGGACGGCTCCTCGATGATCTCTCTCGTTCTGGCGAAACATCGCCCGAACGACCGGCACGTCCGGTGGATTTTCCACCGATGCCAGATGCACACTCTGCCGGGAATGTACGCCTTGGCACCCTAGGTGCCTCATCCGCCGGATCCTTCCTTTGCATTTCCTCATCAGCTTGATCATCATCGGCGTCCTCCGCGTCGGCTGCCACCGCTGGTGCACCTTCGCACTCTGATGCCGCATCCTCAACTTCGGCGTCCGCCGGCTCTTTCTCGTAGTCAAGGAGCTGGAACCACTCCCCCGTCTTTGGAGAGTCCACCACGCCCACGTCATTGTTACTGATGTAACTCTGTTGCTCATCAAACTCGATGTCTTGGCTACGGATTACCTCCTCCTTGCGCATGTCGTAGAGCCAGTATGCCTTATGCGCGCTCTCATAGCCAAGGAAGAGATACGAATTTGCCTGCGGCTCCAGCTTGCTGTCACGCCTCTGCGCAGCCTGCACCACCGCGTGCGCCTTGCACCCGAACACTTTCAGGTGTGCCACACTTGGCTTGCGCCCGCTCCAAACCTCCTGCGGCATCTTCCAGCCGCTCCTCCCCTTCAGCACCACTGTAGGAGTGAGGTTGATGGTGTAGCTCGCAGTACGCACCGCTTCTGCCCAGAAGCTTTGCGGTAATTCCGCATCCACCAACATGGTCCGTACCATGTTCAGCAGCGTCTGGTTCGCCCGCTCCGCCACGCCATTTGACTGAGGCAAATACAGCGTAGTTTGTTGCCATTTTATGCCCTGCTGCTTCATCCACCCGCTACAGCCCACGTACTCTCCGCCGTTGTCGCTGCGTAGCGCTCTGACCTTCTGGTCAGTCTGCCTCTCCACCGCGGCGACATACTCCTTCAGCCGGTCCAGGACCTTGCCTTTTCGCTTCATGAAGTACACGAAGAGTTTTCTCCTGTAGTCATCAATGAAGGTGACGACGTAACGCGCGCCGCTCTTTGACGCCGTCTGGAATCGTCCGCACATGTCGCTGTGCACAACCTCCAGCAGGTCCGAGGCGCGATTCACGTTCTCGTTGAACGGTTTGCGCCGCGCCTTGCCCAAGATGCAAGGCTCGCACTTTTCATGCATTGCTGCATCTGTCGCCTCTTCCGCACCGTCGATGACGAGGCCGCATACCAGCTCACGCTTCGTCATCTCCTTCATGACTGCGAGTGAGGAATGCCCCAGTCGTCGGTGCCAAAGTTCCAGATCAGCTCCCCCTCCTTTAGCGAGGCTGACGGTGCGTTCCTACAAGTTTGCTGAATCTGTCGCCGCGGGGATCACATTGGTCTCCACAATGTAGAGGCCTCCCTCGCGCTTAGCCTCCAACACGGGCTCACCGCCACCGTCCTTCCGCACGACTGCCCCTCTTCTCCTGAAGAGCACCACGTACCCCTTGTCAGTCAGGCGGCTAACACTTAGAATGTCAGCCAAGCCGGGTACGTACTGCACGTCCTTGATGACGCGCTGCACCCGCTTTTCACCAACCACCACCTCCACGTCCACATCTCCTTGGCCAGCCGCCGGCTCGACCTTGTCGTTCGCGACCACCATGGATTTGCTGGACTTGGTGTAGTTGATGAACCCAACCTTCTCGACCTGGGTATGCTCCTCCGCTC
Organism: Penium margaritaceum; assembly: GCA_023375785.1. NCBI lineage: Eukaryota > Viridiplantae > Streptophyta > Zygnematophyceae > Desmidiales > Peniaceae > Penium > Penium margaritaceum. Next base: position 23,428 of record SZWC01026186.1, read on the forward strand.
CGGAGTCAAGGCATCGCCGGTTGGCCTTCTTGAGGTAGTGGTTTTGAGTGCCGTTGAGAAGCACCTTCTTGCCTTTGGTGTCCTTGCTGCCGGCCTTTGCCTCCTCAGTCCACTCACGGGCCCAATGGCCCTCCTTGCCGCAGTTACGGCACGCACCCTTCTTGGTGCCCTTCTTGCTGCCGCCCTGTCCGCCACCTCCCTTGGCCCCGCTTTCGCCACCACACGTTTTGGTGACGAGGGTCAATGATGACGACGAGGACTCCCCACAGCTCCGTTGCTGCGCCTCGTTGTGGATGTGCTTTGCGACTGCGCCATAGGTGAGCTTGTCCTCTGCCCATCCTCCCAAGACTGTAATGAGAGGGCTCCAACTATCAGGAAGGGCCATGAGGAGGGCCATCGCCTGCAGCTGCGTGTCGATCTTCCACCCCACGTCATTGCATCGTGAGGCGAGCAACTCGATCTACTGCATGGCGGTGATGACATCCTCTCCCTCCTCGATTCTCACTGTCAGGAGTCGCTTCATTGCGAAGATTTTGTTCGCCAGTGACTTGGATTGATGGATGGCATAGAGTTTTTCCCAAGCTTTGGCTGCCAGCTTGCAGCCCTGGAAGTAGCCCCACTGCGACTCGGCCGTCCCGGACACCAGCAGCATGAGCGCCTCTGTGTTCTTATTTGTGAAGGCCTCCTTCTGCGCTTCTGTCGCCATCGCTTCGTCGAGGACTTCTGTTCCCTTCATGACCTCCAGCAGCCCCTTATGCTCGAGGTGCAGCTTGAAGTGCCACCTCCATAGTCCGTAGCAAGGACCACCTCCATACTTCTAGATGGGCTACGTCTCCTTTTGCGCCATTTGCGCAGTCTTCAACTCTGGGACCTCAGAGCTTGACGGCGATGTCGTCCCGGACGACAGTCCCGTCCGCCGCGAAAGCCTTGAGCGATGTGCAGACCGGTCAGGGCCGTGGGCCCATAACCCTGTGTCAGAAAAACGGTCCCCGGGTGGAGGCAGTTCCAACGTGGCCCGACGGGTCTACTCTGTGTTCACGGCTATGTTTTGTGGGTGGTTTTGAGTCTAAGCGTGAGCTTTTTGGTCGCCTCACGCTATGTTTCTGGGAGTCGAAGGCACTTGCGAGACAGTCACTTTTACGAAGGGAATAACGTGATTTTGCATTAGTTTTTTAACATGAACATGATCTAAACATTTGTAGGGATAGGTATGAGCTCTCCAACGCACCAAACCGTGCGCAATTTGGATAACCGTAGATCCCGCTACATTAGTCGAAGCGCAGCATCCCAAACCAGCCGCTCACTCGGCGGCGCGCACCACGTCGCCCGCCGAGGCGCCTTCACACATCAAGGACCCAACAAAAATGTCATTCCGGAGGCGCAGATGTCCCTATGCGTAGTGGCGGTGCCCTTCGCGCCTTTGGGGTCTGTTTTGATGAGTTAATCATCGAGTTTGGTGATGGGGATTCATGTGGGTCGAAACCTGTTCGCGGACTTCCAGTCGGAATTTTGACGAAGTCCCCGAGTAACAAACTGTACTAATGAGTTTCGGACTCCGAGCCAGGATTTTGGCTAAGTCCCTCAGTAACAAACTACACTCCGGAAATCCGGCGGATTATCCTCCGTACGCCTAGGCAGTCCTTCCGGAGCAAAATCCCCAAATGGCATTTTGTTACTCGCTCCGGTCAATTATTCACCGGAAGTCGAACCGCGGCCGGCTACCAGAACCGCCGCGCACACCCCAACTTTGGAAGCCCATATCTCTCTCGTTACTTGTCCAATTCCGGTGGAACAACTTCCACCGGATTCAACAACTTGTTGACTTTGAAGGGTAATCCTCCATTTTAGGATCCGAGCAGTCCTCAAGTCGCCATATCTGTCAACGAGGATTTTTTTCTCTCTGGCGGCTCGTCGGCGCCTCCCGGCGCCGCACTTGGGCATGCAGAGGGGCAAATCTTCAACACTTGATTTCACGCTTCCAACAGCAAGACGTGGCAACCAGCAAGCAAGAGAGCAGTCGTGCTATCCTTAAGTTTGATGGGACAAGCTTTGCCTTGTGGAGGTGGCAGTTTCAGGTCTTCCTCGACGACAAGGGACTACTTGAGCTTGTCAAGGGTGATGAGACTGCTCCACCAGAGACTGCAACTGCTGAGGTGAAGGAGGCATACAAGAAGTGCAACAAAAAGGCGTTGGCACTCCTTGTGTTTGCGTTATACCCACCACAACTTGGGCACATTGAAAGATGAACCCTGGCCGCAAACGCAAGGTCAAAACTTTGCTCGATCTACGAGTCAAGCAACCTTGCGAATCAGCTCTTCATCTTCAAACGGCTCATCACCCTCCGAGCCAGTAAAGGCGACAACAGCATGGAGATCATGCAGTAGATTGAGTTGCTTGCAACGGAGTGCGTGGCCACTGGTTGGAAGGTCGACTCTCACTTGCAAGCTATGATCCTCCTTCTGACGTTGCCGGACAGTTGGAGTCCCATGATCACAGTCCTTGGTGGCTGGCCTTCTGACAAGCTAAAGCTCCCGAAGGTTGCTGAGTACGTGCACAATGAGTGGATGCAACGTGGCGGTCCCGAGAGTGCAGCGGCATCAAGTTCAGCTTACACGGTTCTTCCTCAAAGTGGGGGCCGAGGCGACAAGTGGAAGGGTGTCAAACAGGGCACCAAGAAGGGTGAAAAGAAGGAGGAGTGCTTCAATTGCGGCAAGGAGGGCCACTACGCGCGCAACAATCCCAAGAAGAAAACAGATCGGTCGCAGTAGGGCGGGAAGAAAGATGAGCACGCCCATATGGCAGACAATTCCACCAACTTGAAGGATCCGGGATTTGTCGTCATTAACTCCGGATCGGGCCGCCACGCGCACTGCAATAGGGCAGCATTTTTCACGTACGGTGCCTCGGAGGGACGCATGACGATGGCCAATGGAAAAACAGAGGTGGCCACCGGTGAGGGTAACATCCGCATTGAGTCAATTGTGGATGGCAAACCTGTCACGAGCACAATCCACGATGTGCTGCATATGCCCAACTTTGCGGCAAACCTGCTATCCGTCAGCCGCCTTACCGACAAGAGACATGAGGTGCTCTTCATAAAGAAGGAGACCGTCATCCGCAAGAAGGGAAAAGGTGAGGTGGTTGCGCGTGCCAAGAGGGAGGACGACTTGTACCTGCTATGCGCAAAGATCCTCAACAGTGGGGTCGGGGTCCAACGCCGCCAATCTTGCAACGAAGGATGGAGGAGACCTGGACCTTTGGCACCGCCGACTCAGCCACATTTCTCCATCGGCAATGAAGGAGATGGCTAAGAGGGAAGTGGTGCGGGGTCTCCAAATCAGCGGCCTTGATGGAACCAAGGACACCGTGTGTGAGCCATGCATCATTGGCAAATCAACGCGGCAGCCATTTGTGGCCAAGGGGACGCGTGTATTGGCAAAACTAGCCGTGGTACACACAGATGTGTGTGGACCGCTTAAGAGCTCCATTGGCGGAGCTCGCTACTTCCTCACCTTCATTGATGACCAAAGCCGGAAACTCTACCTCTATCCAGTGAAGCGGAAGAGCGAGGTCCTTGCGTGCATGCAGGAGTTTGTGGCAGATGTGGAGCGGCAAACAAATTTGAAGGTGAAGGCGTTTCAGAGTGACAACGGCGATGAATATGCGGAGTGCCTTGGGTGGATAAAGAGCAAGGGGATTGAGTGGCAGAAAAAAACTCCACACTCCCCACAACAAAATGGCATCGCAAAGAGAGCGAATCGCACAATCCTTAACATGGTGCGATCCATGTTGAGTGACGCCGGCCTTACACAATGGTATTGGGTGAAGGCAACAAGGACAGCAGCGTACATTATGAATCTCATGCCAGCGAAGCCATTGAAGGACAAGGAGAGCAAGGCTTGGAAGATGCCACAAGAGGTGTGGAGCGGGAAGAAGCTGGCGGTGGGTCACCTCCGCATATTTGGTTGCATTGTACATGCGATGGTGCAGGCACGTGAGGGATGGAGCAAGCTCAAACCACGCACCCGCCGGTGTATTTTCCTTGGATATGAAGGCGGAAGCAAAGCGTACCAGCTCTTTGACCCAAGGAGGTTACAGATTGTGCGGAGTCGCGACGTTACGTTCGACGAGAAAAGCCGTTTGACAGACAAGGAGGCAGGTCTCTCCAAGAGGGAGGAGTGGATGCCACTCCTTGAGGGGGAGACGCTGGAGGACGTGAATAAGGGTGACGTCCTCGCATTACCACCAACCGGAGAGCATCGCCTAAGGGATGGGCAAGCAGCAGACTTTATTCCGGCCAGTTCGGATAAGGAATCCAAAGCACCAGAGATGGATGTGGAGGTGGGGAGTCGACCAATGTCTCCAAGGTCTCCAAGAGAGGGGGAGCATGCGCTTGGAGAGGATGGCGCCAAAAGGGGACAACAACAACAACAACCACCTCTAGAGCCCCGCATGAGCAGCCGTGTGGAAAGACGGAAAAAAAGGTACGATTCCAACAAGGGCATTTGGACTGGATTTGCACAAGCCTTCTTCACACAAGAGGAGCCTCAATCTGTAAAGGAGGCACTACAGCGGAAGGATGGGGCTGAGTGGAAGGGAGCAATAAAATCTGAGCTTGCCTCCCACAAGGAATACGGCACTTTGAAGCTGGTTGACCGGCCGAAGGGCGAGAAAATCATCGGCTCCAAGTGGATCTTCCGTAAGAAGCTCACAAAAGAGGGGAAGGTGGAGCGGTACAAGGTGCGGCTGGTGGCGAAAGGGTATGCCCAGAAGAAAGGGGAGCACTACGACAAGACCTTTCCAACGTATGATCCTCTCGGTGGCAGCGGCACGCGACTACGAGATCCACCACATGGACGTCAAAACTGCGTTCCTCAATGGCAACCTAGACAAGGAAATCTACATGGAGGTGCCGGAGGGGGTGGATGCACCGCAAGGGAAGGTGTGCTGGCTTCTCGAGTCGCTCTATGAACTGAAACAAGCTCCACTCATGTGGTACCTCAAGATGGATAGTTTCATAGGTGAGCTTGGCTTCAAGCGCTGCGAGATGGATCACAGCGTGTACGTGCGTAATCAGCCGGGACTCCACCAAATTGTCGTCCTCTATGTTGATGACCTCATCCTTGTGTCTTCGGATGAGGGGGAGCTCAAGAGCCTGAAGCAACAGCTTGGCGGCCGGTTCAAGATGACGGACATGGGCGAGCTTGAGTACTACCTAGGCATCGCCATCAAGAGGGACCGCAAAGCACGCATGCTGGAGATGGGTCAAGAAAAACATGTGCAGGAGGTACTCCGCCGCGACAACATGGAGGAGTGCAACCCCATCGGCACACCTATGACGACATGTGAGCTGAGCTCGAGCATGGGCCCGAGCACGGGGGACGAGAAGGAGGAGATGGTTGGAGTACCGTACCAGTCCGCAGTTGGCAGCATAATGCATGCCATGGTGGCGACGCGGCTTGACCTTGCCTTTGCTGAAGGACAAGTGAGCCGCTATGTTGCTGATCCGGGGCCGCTACATTGGCAAGCTGTGAAGAGAATCCTCCGCTACTTGAAGGCAACGACACATTTACGACTTGTGTTTGGAGAGGGAGCCCGGACTGACTCCCTCGAGTTGGTTGGCTACTCTGATGCTGACTGGGCACGTGACGTTGATGACCGCAAGTCAACATCAGGCTATGTTTTTGTGCTTGGTGGTGCAGCGATGTCTTGGGCAAGCCGGAAGCAGGACAGTGTGGCTCTATCCAGCACAAAGGTAGAGTATATTACGCTCACTAAAGCCGCAAAGGAGGCACTATGGCTGTGTCGATTGCTCAAGGAGATTACGTGCCACAGAAAAAGCCAACGGCACTTAATGTTGACAACATGAGTACCATCAGGCTGACCAAGAACCATGTGCTGCACCAGAGGACCAAGCACATAGAGATCCGGCATCACTTTGCACGAGACCTCATTGCAAAGGGTGATGTGGTGCTTCTGCACTACGGCACAAAGCACATACTTGTTGATGCCATGACAAAGGCGCAACCCAAGGATAGGCATGATGCTACTTGTATGGAGCTTGGGCTTTCCAAAGCCTCTTGAGTTGCAGGTTGAGCATGGACAACTGCCATGGGTGATGCGCAAGGGGGGGATTGTTGGAGTGATGCTCCTCACTATGGCAGGAGTGACTCCAAAAACGAACACCAAAAAGACAAGCCGTAGTGGCTTAGTGGTTAATGGTGTCCACCTATAGAGACAAGGGCCCGGGTTCAAGTCCCACAAGATGAATTTCTGTCCTGCCTCAAGGGAGGTGGAAAATAGATGCCAAGAAGCTAGCTCAACCTCTAGAGTTCCTCTTTAAGTTTCTAGAAGGCTAGGAGAGGGTCCAGGAAGGTAGCACACCTTCTAGAAGGGGTGACTTGTCCTACAAGGCATCTAGAAGTGTCTTAGTCTTCTGGACAACTTCCCTCTCACTAGAAGCAAGCTGAGGAATCTAGGAAGGGGCAGAAGCTTCTAGAGAAGGGAATCGATGCCTTCCTAGGTGGGAAAAATGACAGCCTACCAAGGGTCACTCTAGAAGCCATAGAATTTGCTAGGAAGCTCCAAATCTGGCATGCTTTGGTGTTCTGGAAAGCTTAGATCAGTGGCTATAAAATGCCACTGCTTATGAGCCTTGATTAAGTGTTCATTTCCAGTCAATTGAGGCCAAAACGATTGCCTCACTCTCTCACCAGTTTTCTACCATCCTTGGAACTAGTTGCCTCCACAGTTTCCGTCTTTCCAAAAACAGTTGGTGGTGTGAACCAGCCACTGCTACGGACCCTCCAGGATGCACACTCACCCTCAGGCCAACAACAGATGTACAACTTCATGGAATAACTCATCTTCAAGCGCTGTGAGACGGATCACAACCTATACGTGTGGTATAGGAAGAAGCTCCACTAGATTGGTACACTCTACGTGGATGATCTGATGTTGTGCTCCTCAAACCTGTCACGCCTAGAGCAGCTAGAAGAACAGCTAAGCAACAGGTTCAAGATGTCGGACATGGGGGAGCTCAACTTCTACCTGAGGGTGAGCATTACTTGCAACTAGAGGGTGCGCATGCTTGACCTGGGGCAGGCCAAATACATAGCCGAGGTGCTCAAGCGGTATGGCATGGATGACTGCATACCAGTCCCTAGTCCTCTCTCCACGACCTGTGAACTAAGTCTAGTAATCTCCCTGCAAACAAAAAATGGGCAGGAAGATATGACAAGGATGCCCTACCAATCAGCGGTAGGCAACCTCATGTACGCCATGGTGGTAACTCGACCAGACCTAGCCTATATTTTGGGCCAAGTGAGCATGTATGTCGCCACATACATGCTGATCCAAGGCTACTACACTGGTAGACAATCTAGCGTAATCTCCACTACCTACAAGCAACGCAGCAAGCACGCTTGAGGTACAACGGCAAGGGGTGGGTGAACCCCTTTCGTCTGGTGTGCTACACGGATGCAGACTATGCTAGCAATGTGAACAAGCAAAAGTCTACATTCGACTATGTGTTCTTCCTTGTTTGTGTAGCCGTCTCATGGTACAACAAAAAACAAGACTGTATTGCCACCTCCACAGTGGAAGCAGAGAACAACGCACCACCTGCAGAGCTAAGGTGGTCAAGGTGGCGATGTGGCTCCACAGGTTTCTGGGGGAGCTTGGTGTGCCGTAGCAAGGTCCTACAATGGTGCAAGAGGAAAACACCGGCTCTATCTCATTGACCAATAACTAGATGCACCACAAGAAGGCAAAGCACATCAACGTGTGTTATCACTACACAAGGGACATGGTTGAAAAGAGGCTGGTGGTACTGCAGCACTATAGCACGCACGACATGCTTGCGTATTGCTTGGCCAAAATGTAACCCATGCACTAGCGTGTGATGAGAGTGGCCAAGCTTGGGATGACCAGCTATGATGATGGGCTAGAGGGCGCAGCAAAAGATGAGTGAGATCAAGCTAGAGCAGTGGGCATGATACGCAGAAGGGGGAGAGTGTTGAAAACATTGCCCCTCCGCATGCCCAAGTGTGGCACCGGGAGGCGCCGACGAGCTGCCAGAGAGAGAAAAATCCTTGTAGTTGGATCTGGAAGCTTGATGATTGCTAGGATCCTAGAATGGAGGAAAATCCCTAATTGTTGACAAGTCCTTGAATCCGCTAGAAGTTGTTTTACCATAATTGGACAAGAATCAAGGGAGATATCAGCTTCCAAAGCTGAGGTGTGCGCGACGGCTCTAGGATGCGGCTACGACTCGTCTTTTGGTGAATAATCGACCAGACCGAGTAACAAATGTCCATCTGGAGATTTTTCTCCGAAAAGAGTGCCGAGTCATCCGGTGGATAATCCACCAGAACCTGTTGTACAGGTTGTTATTGAGGGACTTAGCAAAAATCTTGGCTTGACGTCCAAAACATAGTTTGTTTTCATTCTTGGGGACAGTCAAATTTCTGACTACAGGTATGCAAACAGGTTTCAAACCTCCTCACACCCCATCACCAAACTTAACCCAAAAGTGGGAGAGGTGTGTCAAGATAGTGCAGGGACCTTGAAATCACGTGCAATGGGATCTGCGCCTTGGGAAAGGTGCTTCACACGTAAAGGAAGGCACCACGGTATGTGCACACCATGGAGGCGTTAGCTCTCTTTGTGGTGGGTGAGACGTGCGCTTAGACAACCATAACTTGGGTTTCGCTTGGCTGAATTGTGAACAGTTTGGTACTTTGGAGAGCTCATGACTAGCCCTAAAAATGTTATGAACATGTCCATGTATAAAATCTAATGCAAAATGCCGAACGTTCACACGAAGTCTCAGATTCACGCAAAAAGGAAAGACATGCACCACTACATTGTATCACATCAACGTCGAGACCACACCACTTGGATTTCCTCATAACTACTATCTCAGCAGACGGCCGCACGTGAGATTTCCTAGGCCCATCAAGCGATTCTACAGGTTGTTGTGACGACCAATACTCAATTCACCTCCCCTTCCGATTGCCTTATCCCCACCCTCTTCTCCATCGTGATCCTCCAAGGACGTGGCCACAACTACCAAAGAAGAAGGACAAAGAGATCCATGGTAGGGGATAGCAACAGTAGTAATAGTAGAGTTCATAGTAGTCCGGTGGTATGAGTAGACGTTTTGTCCATAGGTACAACTTTTGTTCACACAAAGTGCTATGCAAAGTGTGCACAACTCCTGGACAGGATGCGGATCATGTGAGGCCTGCAGGTTGCATATGCCAAGCAAATGGCTGCCTCTAGTACCACCCAAACCAGCCACGTGACCACAACGGTAGCTAATAGTACACTCGCCTCTGATGACACAGATGCCTCGGACCGTCCTGACCGTATCATTACAAAGTTTATCATCTTATCGCGCTCCACACTCAAGGAGGTGCGAGTGTGTTGACACCATCATGTGGTTCATAGACTGTTTGTACTATTGTATTTCTGGCATGTGAAGATGCGTGTGGGGGAGCATCGAGTGCTTGTGATGACTTGAGCCCATAATGTACAAAGTTGTTGGACAAGTCCTACATTCGTGTTGCCCTTCGTGACTCCATCGTCCTTGCTGAGTGTCCGGCAGTTGCTAAGTGTTCTACGACCCATTTTTGGTATTGGCGATGGGTTCTGAG
>SZWC01026190.1:0-12947 GCA_023375785.1 Penium margaritaceum
ACATCCGTGCCTTTCACTCCCTTCTCCAGGGGCCTGCCGAGCCCGCAACAGACTACTGGCGATGCGCCATGCGCATTTACACGCGCCTTGGGACTTCAGGAGGTTCACAGCTATGGGCGCTCCGCACCATCATGCTTGGGGTTCGCCTTGAGCACAATGACATCTTCACGCGGTACAACGACGCCGTTCTTGAGCCTTTCTCGGCCTCACTTCAGCTTCTTCCCTAGGCGCACCAACTTTTCCTCCAGGTTACTTCAGCCCGTGAGACAGCCGTGGCTCATCAAGAGACTTCCATTGCTGCAATAGTCGTTGCATAACCATTGACGCCCCTCCTGTAGAGTCCTCCTCCATCCTCTGCCTTGTCCTCCTCCTCCCCTTCCACCCCGATTACACCGACTTAGACACAGGGTGTCGTGGCAGCAGCACAAGGGAAGAAGGGGTGACGAAAGCGCGGCTCGAGCCAGCAGCAGCCGCAGCAGCATCCGTCATCGGGCAGTAGCGGTGGACGCTCCGTTCACTGCTACAACTGTGGAGGCGCCCATCACTACACCGAGTGCTAGCAGCCGCCCGAGTGGGCACGGATTACTCGCGGGCTCCAGGCTGCGCACGCACGCCGTTCTACATCAAGCAACACATCCTCCGGACGCGCGGCGACCACGACCGTAGTAGTTCCCGCTTCTTCACCAGCGACCAACGGCGACCCCGACCCACGTGACCGCACCGTTGCCAAGCGCCGCCACCTTCTGGCGCTCCGCTTTCAGGGAGATGTGAGTGTGTTGTCACAGCCGGGTGGTTCACAGACTGTCGGTCCGTCTATTCTGGTTACGCAGGATGACTCATGTGGGGGGGCACAGTTAGCATGTGATGACGATGTGCCTGATTGTACAGATTGGATTCATGAGTATCACCTTTGTGCCCTTCGTTGTTCCTCCCCACTTGCTGACCAGCGTCCGTCCGAGGCAGAGTGTTCCATTGCCCGTTGTACAATGACGTCCTCGTGTCGTGATTCCGGCGGCACTTGGATCATCGATTCAGGTGCCACTCATCACATGATGTGTCGTCGTAGTGATTTCGTTGTTCTCGGCCCTTTTGCGTCTGTTCGTTCCGTCCGCACAAGCTCTGGTCAATCCTTGCTAGTCCAGGGTGTTGGATTCGTGTGTTTTGATGGTCCGTCTAGCCCCTTGTATCTCTTCGAGGTGCTGTTTGTGCCTGACCTTGAGCTCAGTTTGCTTTATGTACGTGCTTGCACACTGATGGGACTCTCTGTGAAGCACACTGCCGAGTCCGCGACTGTGACTGCTATTGACACTCGCAGCATTGTTCTTCGTGCCTCTGTTGTGGATGACCTATATCGTTTCTCCCGGACTTCTGCTCCTTGCTCTTCCTCCCCTTAAGCTTGTGTTTTTGTCACTGGTGTCCTGTCTCCTGAGCACCAGCGATTGCTTCATCGCCGTCTGTGTCATGTGGGCTCCGACACTGTGTCAAAGCTCATTCGGACACAACCCGGTCTCGGTCTCGACGCGGCTTCTTTCGAGAAGCCGCCCAAGACCGACCGCAAGTTCTGTGCCTAGGGTAAAATGCATCACCGCACTTACCTTGACTCCCTCTCTTACGCCGTTTGCCCTCTCGAGTTAGTCCATTCGGACCTCCTTGGTCCTCCTCCTGTCGAGTCTTTGTCCGATCGGGGTCGATACGTCCTAACCCTGACTGATGACTATACCGGATGCAGTGGGTCTACAGCCTGCGCAAGAAGAGTGATGCCGCTCTCGCGGTTCGCCTCTGGCTAGTGATGGTTGAGTGTCAGTCCCGCCACACGCTGCACACCTTTCGCTTGGATCGTGGTGGTGGTTTTCTAGGCGAGATGGATAGCTTCTTCGTTGAGCACGGGATTTTTCACCAGGTCTCCGCTCCTGCTACTCCTCAACAGAACAGGGTTTCTGAGCGTCGGAACTGCACCATGGAGGATGCGGTTCGTACTATGCGGTCAGAGTGCGGTCTCCCGGAGTCCTTCGCTTTTGAGGGCTTCGCCTACATGACTTGGGTCTGGAACTGCCTCCCGCACGGTCCCCTTCCTGGCCACGTCACACCGCATGAGCTTTGGTTTGGTCACTGTGGTGACCTGGGCCTCGCTCACGTTTGGGGATCCTTGGCTTCTGTGTGGTCCACTGTGGACCGGCAGGGGTCCAAGGTCTCACCGCGGGGCCGCTTGTGTGCCTTTGTCGGCATCTCCCCGCAGCCGAAGGCTTGGCGTTTTTGGGACCCTGCCTGTCGTCGCATTGTTGAGTCCCATGACACGCTCTTCTTTGAGTCCCTCACCTACCGTGATCTGACATCGATTACATCGATGTCTATCATACACATTCTTATGTGTGAGGTCTCTCGCCGGATGGGGGAGTCTGTGCCTGCGAGCACCCCTCGCCAGGCTGATGTGTCTGTTTGAGCTCCCTCCACTTCGGGGTCTCCGGCTGTTGATGACCTCGCGATCATCGCTATCGGCCCAAAGACCTTTCCAACACCGCCGGATTCTACCCCTGCTCCCTCACATCCCTCAGGTACCCATGATCCTACACCTGTGCGTACTCCTGTGACTGTACCTGTGTCCACCGGCACTCCTGCCTTTGTGCATGGCCCTGCCTCACCTGCTCCTACTGTCACCTCGTGTCACGTGTCTCCCACACCCGCATCGCCTCGCACGACATCACTAGCTCTCTTGCCTCAGCCCTCCCCAGCTGCGCTTGTGCCTGTTCTTGAGCCTGAGGTGCGCCCCTCGAGTCCAGGTTACTCCCCTGAGCCTGGCGGTCGACCATTGGATTTCAGAGCTCAGCAAGTGTGTGGTCCTGCACCCAGGCGCTCCACTCGCAATATCGTGAGTGGCAATCCTGGCACAAAGGCCTTAGGTCTGAGTGTCTGCACTGAGCACACAGAGGTACACCCAGCGTGTCTTGTAGGGCACGATCTCGTCACTTGTGAGTTTCACATCGCTTGTGATGTAGTAGCCGATCTTGTGGTCATCAGACCTAGCACCTAGGCGTGTGCCCTTGCCACGTAGAGCTCTCCCTCTTTGGCGCCTGACCCGGGCACACTGAGGGAAGCTCTCTCATCATAGGATGCTGACGCTTTGCGTGCTGCCTACGAGGATGAGCTTTGCACCATCCAAGAGCACGGAGTTTACGAGCTGGTCAACCTTCCACCTGGGAGGAAGGCTATTCAGCTCAAGTGGGTTTTTAGCAAGAAAGTTAAGCCAGATGGCTCACTGGAACGCCACAAGGCTCCCTTGGTCGTCAAGGGGTACTCTCATATTGAGGGCATCGATTACATTGATACCTTCGCCCTTGTCGGCCGCATGACCTCAACTCTAGCTTTGTTTGGTGTGGTGGCTCAGCATGACTGGGAACTACACTAGATGGATGTGAACAATGCTTTCCTCCATGGCTCTTTGGATGAGGAGATCTACGTGGCTCAGCCACCGAGCTTTGAGGGCGGTGACAAGGTCTGGCGCTTGCGCAAGTCCTTGTACGACCTCAAGCAGTCTCCTCGGTGTTGGAACCAGGAGATCACTGGCACCCTGGCTCGTGCGAGATATGTACAGAGCGAGGCAAATCCCTCTCTCTTCATCCGACGGACGCCTGAGCGGTTCACCGCCATCCTGATCTATGTCGACGACCTTCTAATCGCGTCTCCTTCATTAAAGGCCAAGGCTGTCCTTGAGACTGCCTATAGGATGAAGGACCTTGGTCCTGCAACGGTGTTCCTTGGCATGGAGATCGTGCGAGACCGCAGACGTCGTACTCTACTACTGCATCAGGCCTGATACGCACGAGTTGTGGGGGAGCGTTTCAGCAAACTTCTCGGCGCAGTGCCCACAGCCTCCACACCTCTCACACCTGACAGGCAGGATGCCTTGAAGGTGGACGGTCCCACACAGCTGGGGGAGACAGTGGATGTGACCTTGTACCTCCATCTCATCGGATCTCTGATGTACCTAGCCACTACCACACGTCCTGTCATCGCATTTGCCGTCAACCTCCTTGCCTAGTTTTCGTAGGCTACATGTGCGAGAGCCCTTCACGTGGCTGTGCGAGTGGTACGGTACGTGGTCTCCACACCGTACCACGGACTCTGCTTTTGTCGGCAGTGTTCGATGGTCCTTGATAGCTACACTGACAACGACTAGGCCTGGAGCCCAGATGGACGCAGTTGCACCGGTTATCTGTTTTTCTCGGTGGTTGCGCTGTGTCCTGGCGTAGCGGGAAGCAGGGCTGCATTGCACGTAGCTCATTGGAGGTAGAGTATGCCGCTCTGGGTGCAGGGGCTGTTGAGGCGGTATGGCTGCAGTGCCTGCTCCTTGAGCTGGGTCAGTCAGTACTCTCCATTATGCTGCTTTGCGACAACCAGAGTGCTCTTGCCATTGCGGAGAACTCTGGTGTCTTTCATGCTCGCGCAAAGCACATTACAGTTGAGCATCACTTTGTGCGTGGTTTGGTCGAGCGACACGTGATCTCTGTCATTTGGGTTGGCATTGACATGCAGCCTGCTTCCTTCTTGACATAGGCACTATCGCGCGGAAAGTTCCTGGTAGCCATTCGTTCTGTAGGACTTTACCCCTTGCCTGAGAGTGGTTGAGTATGGAGTGGTGTCTGTGTCCGAGTCACATCTGTCGTTGCACTTATTGTTATGCTCGTCTCAGTGTTGCACGTGTATGGACATGCGTACCATCGGGTCATGGGGGAGTGTTGTGATTTGTGACGTTCTTGTTGACCTATAGAGATTACTGTGACCACTCGGTCGTGTCCATACTTGTGCAGATCCCTGATGCGGACCCTGGTGGTACTGGTGCGCCATCTGGTGGCGGACTACCAGCTTGGAGCTGACCGACGACCGTTCCAGAGCTCTGGACGCTACCCGGGACCTCCTGCAATTTCTCTGTAACACGTAGGACTTTATCGGTGGACTGTCCGTTGGCCTGATTTGCATATTTTTGCATTGTGTGTCCATCGTTTGATGCCAGATGCACGCATGTGATTAGTCGTAGCATCTGGTTTTTTGTTATGCACGTCTAGGTTTAGAGGGCATATCGTTCTGACATGTTTGCACAGAGTTACGTCCAAAACAGTGGTTTTGGGCCGGTTTTAGGACAGACCTTGCGCTGCCGCGTGCGACACCCGCCGTGCACCGTGGCAGGTACTTATGCCATGGACCTGTCATTTTTCATTTCTCTCTGTAAATGCTATTGAAGCATTCTGACACTTTGTCTTGTGTCTCCTAGCCAGACCCTTGCCGGTGTGTGCACGACTTGTTACTGTCGTGCACACACCATGTGCACGTCAGTGCCTGGTCAGACAAGACCAGGCACTGACGCCGAGTCAGCGGCTGTGTCGCTAGGAAGCTTCCATGCATCTTCTCACAGCCGTCACGATATTCGGTGACATCGAGGACAGGTAGGCCTAGGAAGCTCCTATTCAAAGAAACTACTTTCAAAATGTGTGACGGCCAGCGATGACCGCACGTTTCATCGGCTGGTCAATTTGGTCAGTGAATGAATCTGACCTGACGTAAAAGCCTCATGGTGTAGGCTGCCGTAACAGAGGGGCCTGGAAGTTTTGAAAACAATGTGTTCTTGCATTTCTCCGGATTAAGTGACAAGCAGGATTGCTACCATCAATCATGCACGACGAAACGAATCCCAAGTTCAAACCATTGTCATTTTTGCAAAGATACAATGGCCAGTCACGCCAAAACAAAGATTTCGATAGTTTTTCAAGCGCTGACGGCCTGGATCATTCGGGCGTCAAAGCCACCCGTCAAACGGGTCATGTCATAGTAAAACTTAGACCACCACACCCAGGTTTGTGTCTGTAGTAAGCCAGGAACCAGGTAGATTCAGATTATCAAAGTGTATAGGAGCATGCCACCTAGTATGAGAACAGGGCCACAATCAGGGAATGTTTCATCAATTTATCCCCTTTTCTTTGTCCTTTTTCTAGCCACTAGTCTTAACCAAACGTGACAAGTGCTAATCAGCACCAATCAACCCAAAATGTTTACCAAACTCTCAGGATACTTTAGGAAGGGGTGACTACAAGATATTCCAAAAAAGGTTTTCATCAATGGGTTGTAATTGGTAGAAATCACTCATTAGGTCGTCTTTCATGAACTCCAATCCACCTTTTCCTCGCTTTAACTTGTGTCGTGATAAAATGGAGAATCATACAATTACATTATGTTAAAAAGAGGTTGGAAATTATAGCACTTTGTAAATTATTTCATCTCCTTTGTAGGATCACGAACATGAACATCTTTCTCGCCAAATAAGACAGAAGTTTAGATGCTCAAATACATTTCCAGGCAAAGATTGATGCCTCTGTTTGATGGAATCTTGAAAAACCACCTGGTCGGTTGGGGTTAATAAATGACACCTCAGATGGTTCTTAGTTGAAAGGATGATATCAAAGGCGAGGGCATGTTATGAAACATTCCTTCATGAATTCCTTGTTTGTGTAATATTAGCATGCCTTGGACAAATCTTGCTGAATTAGGTTCATTATACAAAAGGCATGGGGGAGGGGGGGTATCTCTAGTGAGTAAATGCCAAGCAAACCAAACGATCTATAACTTTCCTTTCGTAGCGTTTTCAATTGATGTTACAAAGCCGGCCAGGCAACGTGACACTGACACATGTTCTTCAAGGATGGGAGGGAAACACAGATGAAATCTATAGTGATGTTCGATGAATAAGGCAATCCAATCACTGTGTCATTGAGTATGAGTTGTTTGTCTTGCAAGTAGAATGGCTGGATCAAAATTTGACCACTACAACATTAGGAGATATTTTCCATTGTAATTGGTTAAGCTTTACCTATGGAGGTTCTCAAAGAGTCCTATGAGATGGCGATAATGAGGTAAGAGGTCAAGATGTTGCGTCCCATGAACACGAGGAGATTAGGTGCATGATGCTTTGATATCAATTGGCCAAAGTACACTTGGGAAGGTTTACATGATCGATTTGTTCAGACAAAATGATGTGTTCACCAACGCACTTCCCAAAAGACAATATACACCCACATGCCACACAAAACATCGCACATAAACACGCGCAACAGAAAATTTCACATACACTTAAAAACCAAAAAAAAACTCACATGCAAAACTCGCTTTGTGACCACTTGTTTGGTGACAGCAAAAAATCGGAAACCGTCATGTTAACATCGCATGACATACGACATCGATGTGATGTTTTCCACTCTCTCTACAATAGAGCATGGAAACAAGGTGAGCTTCTTGACTACTCTATCTCTGTTGCTGGGTATATGCGTTTTTCTCTGTGTTGTGTAGATAGATGACTCATTGTTTTGCAAGACATGGGTATATGCGTCATCTTGTAAGATGTGTTGGGAATATGATTGTTGCTTTACGTTTGTTTGGTACCTCACTATATAGGCCCTATGTCCAAGCGTGATGATCTTATGTGGTTATGAGGACACAGTGCTTGCAGAGCCCATCTTCGAATCAAGTATTGGTAAAACAGATGACACCGATAAATACACCATACGCTGAAATTCCAATCATTCTCTCCAAGGTCATAACCCACTTCACTTGAAATGCGTCAGTGAGGAAGAGTTAATCAAAACAGTTTCATACACCAGATCATGTGTTTAGAATAGAAATTGGTTAAAAATATGAAGGTTCTAGGAAGCTACACATTAGATGACAATGTTGTGTGGGTTGAGCTACAGTGGATAGATTTTGTGGTAGGTCGGGGGACGGGGGGAGGTGAAAGTGTACGTTGGGAGTGCGAAAGGAAGTGTATAAAAACTCTTGTGTTTTGTGGTTGTTTGTGTATACTAGTGTACATAATTATGTGGGTTTGGGTCGAAGTGGGTATAGGGGGGAGAGGGGTTGTTGGGTGAAAGCGTACGCGGAGGTTGAATGTGGTGGTTTATGACTGTATGAGTGTGGTGTGTGTGAAACTAGACATTAGTGTATAGAAAACTCTAGGCAATGTTGGAGGGGGGGTGTGGGTGGAAATTGTATTGTGGGAGTGAATGTGGAGGTGCACATTGAGATGTATTTGTTACACATGAATTTGTACAAAAGTGTATGATTATGCATGGGTTAAGCAAGAACAATGTGGAAGGTTGGAGGGGAGAGGGATAAGGTGAAAGTGTATGTGTAGAGTGTGTGAGGAAATGTGTAGATATGGCATCTTGTGTGGATGGAATGTACACTTGTGCATGAAATCCCATGGGCTGGGCTAGAGGAAGGTGGAAGGGGAGGCACGGGGCTCCGAGAGCAAGTGGGGATGTAATGTGGAGGTGTAGTTTTGGGTGAGTTGGTTGCACATCAAAATCCGCACTGGTGTACACGGTTGTTTTTCCCTAGCAAGACAAGTCTGGAAGGTTGTAGGGGAGGGGTTGGGGGTGAAAGTGCATGTGGCAAGTGAACGAAGAGTTGTGTGTAATGTCGAGTTTAGTGTAGGTGAAGGTGTATACATGTGTAGAACCTTACAAGAGAGAAACACATCATATCTTTTAGAATTTACACTTGAACTTTAGCATGAAGAACCAACATCTTGTCTTGAAATCTTTACAAAATTTCTTTTTGGTGAAAATGTTTGTATAGAAAAGACAAACTATTCATATGAGGTTTTCAACAAACGTATCACCCTTAAACATTTAAATGACGTCTAAAAAATGGTAGAACCATTGTATGTGAAGTGAAACGGATTTTTATGTAAGTCAGTCGGTCCATGTATCTCTAATGAAGATTTGTTCTTGGAAGCTATTTAGTTTTTGTACATGGTTCTTAACATCCCATCCCAGGTTTTCTGCATTTCAACAAGTGGTAGATTAAATACCCTAGGTCTGTCCCCTTTCAGGACAAATGGACTCGATTGTACTTATAATGTGGCTTGAACATGACTTGACGTTCTCCATCCGCCAATCGAGGTTTCTAAGACCGAAAGTGTCTATTTGTTTGTTTTACTCATACTTCCCATTGTGCTTCTCCTCACTCCCCCACACTTGCCACGAGAGAGTGCACGTGCTGATTATATGAGGTGGCATGCAAGCAAACACACGTAAATTTTGCAAAAATGTACAAGACTGCGCATTCAATCTGGGCACTTCTGAAAAGGCTCCTGGTTACACTCTTTTTTAGATTGTTACGACTCGACTGATTCATTTGTTCCCCACAACAATTTCGTTCACAAACATCCGAGTTTGTGATCGACCGGCTAAAACATCGGCTAGTGTTTGTTAACTGGACCATGCTAAAACATCATGTTCAGCATACTGTGCGGCGCTCTTATTGGATACAAGTTTTTGACAGGCACCGACAGTCAATCGAGGTGCATCGATGGCCCAAGAATGTTCCACTGACTTGTGCACTACTGTACATTTTCTTTCTTCTTGCTTGGTGTGTGACGCGCACTTTCTTCTTGCTTGGTGTGTGACGCGCACTTTGTCGTACACTTGCCAAATGCATTTCTAGGCTTGAGGTAGGTGGAGGGCTTGGATCCGGATCCCCCCCTCCTTTCTGCCAATAGTGAAGTGCATGGCTTGATTGAGTATGGAAATGCACAGTCCTCATGGCAGATCTTTGAGAAATTTCCAGACAAGTACACCACAGAACATGCGTGGAACCGTCCACAAGGAATATTCACTTGTGCACACTCGATAGGTTTATGTGTACACTTTTTTGTGCGCGTCCTCATGCAACCCCGACATACAATTTGTGGTGTAGAGGGGGGAGGGGGGTGGATAGCGGGAGCGAAGCGACAGATTAGGTCTAAACGTTGTAGTATTCTTTGATCAGACTGGGAACTGTGATGGTTGTTTCCTGAAACTCTTTAGGGATCAATGCATTCCCATCCCACATCAAAGAGTCACAAAATAGGTCATCATATAGATCACAGCATGTAGAACATACAAAAACGTGGATTATGCTTTTAAAATGAGAAACATATTGAAGCATGTTTGAGGCTTACCTACGTTTTATCGCAAGATATCACCACATCATTGTGCATAGACAAGTTTCAAAACAAAAACATGTTCATATGCCTTCTCTAATTTTTCTGAACAACAAAAGCACTACACAAGGAGGCTTATGGGGATGGCGAGAAGTGAAAGAAGCCTCCATCAAAAGACTGTCAGGTTTTAGGTCCCTTTGTTAAGAAGTGTGCANGAAACCACTTTAAGTAAATCTACTAGAAAATTCTCATGTGTGGTTCAATGTGGTGTACACTGTTTGAAAAGTGTGTGAATTTGGGATGATTGGGTCTGGATGTACAAAGTACAACTTGCGAGCTTGCAACAAGGGTGCACTTTCTCTTTTGTATACATCAGTCTATTCCAGTTCATGATTTCCTGGTATTGTCAGAAATGCATGAAACGACCGTGAAAATCATGCGATAATGCATGAACCAGTTTCTTAAACTTGGCACCTTGACGGATAGCATGGCCCAATTGTGAAAACCAGGGCAAGTTTTTTGGAATATATGGAAGACCACGGACCAGGTGACTTTCATTCTCAAGTCAGTAAGGACACATCAATTTCTACCTGGCAAATTCAATAACAAAATGATATGATGAACCTGTGCAAGTCCAAGAAAACATCACATGCAAAACACTGTGGTTCATTTTATGTCTGGTGAATACCACAATGTATGGAAATGCTGAAGCTAATTCAAATCACGCGTCTCCTTGATNGGCTTTTGCAACACACAAAAAAACGCGTGAAATGATGCAACATGAAGTGGATTTTAATGATGAGATGGGCAGATAAACATGGGAAATATTGAGGAAAGGAGAAAACGGTAGGAGTTACCTTTCTGGATAACCATGTGAAACTTTGAACATGCGCAAATCAAGTATTGTTCTTATCTCTTGCTCTTTCAACTCTTACTTATGCAGGCACATTATTCTTATCTCTTGCTCCTTATCCTAGTTTCATGAAGGATCCAAGGCATACATACATCCTCACAAACACCACACAAGCAAAAATCACTCCATGTAAATGATCGGATCTATGCACAAATTCAAGCAAGTGCATCTGAACACAAGACCATGTGCTTGCAGGCCTTTAGACATGCTTACACAAAGCACTAACGTACCTACGGATTCAAGCGTGTCAATGGTTGGGACCCAGTGTAAAGATAGCAATACTCCTGGATACACATGATTTGAGGCTGATAAATGTTGATTTTGTAGGACTCTTGACATGTCAAATACATCAAATCCATGCATGAGCAATGTTATATAACTTGCACGCCTTTCATAACACTAGGATCAAGCACATTTTGTAACATTGTGCGTGTATACCATGGCTGGTTCCTTCCATGGTAAAACATGATATTAAGAGTAAATGTCTACACATTAAAGAGACGAATATGTAGCATAACTCAAATGCGTGCACATTCACTTCACATGAGCAATGTAATCCAACAAAATCTTGACAAAAATTGTAGCACATGATTCACAGGAGAGTTGATGCATTTCAACAAGAGAGACAAGCAAGAGTCCAAGTAGCCTCACTACTACCATTGTAAATGTGCTCGACTGGTGTATTATGCGTGCTTGAAGTTTGGTGAAAAAGATCAGTATGCATTTGATCCTGCAACCCATAATCCAACATACCACTAGAACTAAAAGATCCTGTTTAACTTGGCCAATAGTTGGAAAACATCCCCCAACGCCCATTGGGTATAGGAAAACATCCAACTAACATTGGAATAATTTTGCTTGGCGGATGTAACAACCCCTTATACAATGACTAAGTAGCAAGATGCATGTACTTGAATGAAGGAGCAGCAAGTTCCCAAAGGGTTTTTGTGTGAAGTTATCTGCTCACTGACATTAATAAGTTTCTTTCCAACAGACAATTGACAATGAAGTGCTAATGTTGTTTCCATAGCTTTTGCATAGAGACATATTTGCATGCTAGTCCAACACTTGCCACTGACATGCAAAAGCATTGGGGACAATTGAGGGATCATCGCTGGTCCATCAACAAGGGTGTGTGCTAGAAAACATCAGTGGGAGTAACATAAGAGCCTGTTCTACATAGATTAGTGGTTTTAAGTGATGTCATGGAATTGTGATAAGTTCAAAGTATTCCTCCCTCTAACTGCATTATTGTAGTGTTTTTGTTATTTCAACAAGATGGAAAATCTCCTGTGTAATCAACAAGAATTATCATAACATGTCCAGTTGGCTCATAAGTGATTGCCTTGGGACGCGTAGGAGGCAACCCAGCCGTCACCTTGTGTTGTGTATGAATAGTGAATTTGGGCTCATCCTTGAAACATGCATTAAGATGATCTTCCTTCCATAAAAAATGGCATCAGAGCACATAACCTAACCGATGCGCAACCATTTCCAATAGATCTTGCAGTCTTGCCTGTACACCAACAGGGCTCATTCACTTGTAGAACCCTTTTCTCCCACTCCTCTCATGTCTCTCCCACCGCTTTTGACAGCTTCTTGAGACTCTCTTATCCCACATATCGTGGCCTCCATCACAGTAATCACCAGTGCCCTGACCAACATTGCTAATTTCACTTCTACGTCCAATGATACCAGCTACTATTGACTCTAGTCTTTCATTATCCGTACAAACTTAAAAACAACTTACATTGTGGATATTCTTCTCAAGAAAATCACCAAAGCATCACCAATGATCTTGGTTCTGCCAATGAAACCCCTGATTGCAATAAGTGAAAGTTTGTGAATGATAACGATGTCATCTATCTCCTTCCATCATGCGACTCCACATTGCCCAATGGCATCCAACATCTTGGTGAAAGTGCTCAAGCAGTTTAAGACTACCTTTGGAAGCGCTTTGATGCTTGCACTTCAATTGCGTACGGCGTGAAGACTCTCCATTTATTGCATGCCCCTGTTGACACCTTTCATGACATTGTTGGCTACATGACTGCTTGCACCACCATT
>SZWC01026191.1:21542-24042 GCA_023375785.1 Penium margaritaceum
ACAGACAGAAAGACAGATAGACAGACAGCCAGTCAGACAGACAGAAAGACAGATAGACAGACAGCCAGTCAGACAGACAGAAAGACAGATAGACAGACAGCCAGTCAGACAGACAGAAAGACAGATAGACAGACAGCCAGTCAGACAGACAGAAAGACAGATAGACAGACAGCCAGTCAGACAGACAGAAAGACAGATAGACAGACAGCCAGTCAGACAGACAGAAAGACAGATAGACAGACAGCCAGTCAGACAGACAGAAAGACAGATAGACAGACAGCCAGTCAGACAGACAGAAAGACAGATAGACAGACAGCCAGTCAGACAGACAGAAAGACAGATAGACAGACAGCCAGTCAGACAGACAGAAAGACAGATAGACAGACAGCCAGTCAGACAGACAGAAAGACAGATAGACAGACAGCCAGTCAGACAGACAGAAAGACAGATAGACAGACAGCCAGTCAGA
Organism: Penium margaritaceum; assembly: GCA_023375785.1. Taxonomy (NCBI): domain Eukaryota; kingdom Viridiplantae; phylum Streptophyta; class Zygnematophyceae; order Desmidiales; family Peniaceae; genus Penium; species Penium margaritaceum. Next base: position 22,012 of record SZWC01026191.1, read on the forward strand.
CAGACAGAAAGACAGATAGACAGACAGCCAGTCAGACAGACAGAAAGACAGATAGACAGACAGCCAGTCAGACAGACAGAAAGACAGATAGACAGACAGCCAGTCAGACAGACAGAAAGACAGATAGACAGACAGCCAGTCAGACAGACAGAAAGACAGATAGACAGACAGCCAGTCAGACAGACAGAAAGACAGATAGACAGACAGCCAGTCAGACAGACAGAAAGACAGATAGACAGACAGCCAGTCAGACAGACAGAAAGACAGATAGACAGACAGCCAGTCAGACAGACAGAAAGACAGATAGACAGACAGCCAGTCAGACAGACAGAAAGACAGATAGACAGACAGCCAGTCAGACAGACAGAAAGACAGATAGACAGACAGCCAGTCAGACAGACAGAAAGACAGATAGACAGACAGCCAGTCAGACAGACAGAAAGACAGATAGACAGACAGCCAGTCAGACAGACAGAAAGACAGATAGACAGACAGCCAGTCAGACAGACAGAAAGACAGATAGACAGACAGCCAGTCAGACAGACAGAAAGACAGATAGACAGACAGCCAGTCAGACAGACAGAAAGACAGATAGACAGACAGCCAGTCAGACAGACAGAAAGACAGATAGACAGACAGCCAGTCAGACAGACAGAAAGACAGATAGACAGACAGCCAGTCAGACAGACAGAAAGACAGATAGACAGACAGCCAGTCAGACAGACAGAAAGACAGATAGACAGACAGCCAGTCAGACAGACAGAAAGACAGATAGACAGACAGCCAGTCAGACAGACAGAAAGACAGATAGACAGACAGCCAGTCAGACAGACAGAAAGACAGATAGACAGACAGCCAGTCAGACAGACAGAAAGACAGATAGACAGACAGCCAGTCAGACAGACAGAAAGACAGATAGACAGACAGCCAGTCAGACAGACAGAAAGACAGATAGACAGACAGCCAGTCAGACAGACAGAAAGACAGATAGACAGACAGCCAGTCAGACAGACAGAAAGACAGATAGACAGACAGCCAGTCAGACAGACAGAAAGACAGATAGACAGACAGCCAGTCAGACAGACAGAAAGACAGATAGACAGACAGCCAGTCAGACAGACAGAAAGACAGATAGACAGACAGCCAGTCAGACAGACAGAAAGACAGATAGACAGACAGCCAGTCAGACAGACAGAAAGACAGATAGACAGACAGCCAGTCAGACAGACAGAAAGACAGATAGACAGACAGCCAGTCAGACAGACAGAAAGACAGATAGACAGACAGCCAGTCAGACAGACAGAAAGACAGATAGACAGACAGCCAGTCAGACAGACAGAAAGACAGATAGACAGACAGCCAGTCAGACAGACAGAAAGACAGATAGACAGACAGCCAGTCAGACAGACAGAAAGACAGATAGACAGACAGCCAGTCAGACAGACAGAAAGACAGATAGACAGACAGCCAGTCAGACAGACAGAAAGACAGATAGACAGACAGCCAGTCAGACAGACAGAAAGACAGATAGACAGACAGCCAGTCAGACAGACAGAAAGACAGATAGACAGACAGCCAGTCAGACAGACAGAAAGACAGATAGACAGACAGCCAGTCAGACAGACAGAAAGACAGATAGACAGACAGCCAGTCAGACAGACAGAAAGACAGATAGACAGACAGCCAGTCAGACAGACAGAAAGACAGATAGACAGACAGCCAGTCAGACAGACAGAAAGACAGATAGACAGACAGCCAGTCAGACAGACAGAAAGACAGATAGACAGACAGCCAGTCAGACAGACAGAAAGACAGATAGACAGACAGCCAGTCAGACAGACAGAAAGACAGATAGACAGACAGCCAGTCAGACAGACAGAAAGACAGATAGACAGACAGCCAGTCAGACAGACAGAAAGACAGATAGACAGACAGCCAGTCAGACAGACAGAAAGACAGATAGACAGACAGCCAGTCAGACAGACAGAAAGACAGATAGACAGACAGCCAGTCAGACAGACAGAAAGACAG
>SZWC01026194.1:3670-13823 GCA_023375785.1 Penium margaritaceum
CCCCATGTCGTGTGTGTGTGTGTGTGGGGGTGGGGGTGTGGGTGTGTGTGTGTGTTGTGTGGTGATGGTCGGCGGGCAACTGCCGCTATGACCGGAAGCGGAGGCTCGGTTGTGGGCCGTCCGCGGCAACAGCCCGCGAATGCCACGTGCAGAACGCGGCCGTGGACGGCGCAGAGCATGCACTCCTGTGGGGCATCCTCCTGCATGCGTCATCCATGCGTGAGCTAAGGTCATGCAGGCATGCGCATCGTCCAGTTCAACGTGTCTTTCGAGGATGATGTGACGCTCAGGCAGACAGCATGCATGCGGGTGGACTCGGTGGGTACTAGCGCTGCCGAGCCGGATTTTCAAGGTTGTCTCCAACCAGGCGAGCTGAACTGCACCTCCTCCTCGCTCAGGTCATGAGAACCCAGCTAAGCATGAGAAATCATTTTCTCAGGGGTTTCAGGAAAATTCATCGGTGACTAAAAACAATAATAAATTCCATCATGAAATCCATAAAAATCCTCCAAAATTTTTAAATCCTCCAACCCAACGGTCCTTCAATTGTTCATGAGAGTTTTCGAGCAACCAACAGCATGGGAGAGGCTTCTTAAATCCCTTATAATTTTCTTGATTATATCTATTCTAATCCGGTTATGGTCCTTAAAATATTTTCCATCACCTTTTACTCATCTCCTCTCAAATTTTCAAATATTGAAGGTCAAATTCCTTCTTAACATATTGTCCGGTCCATGTTCACTGCCTAGTCCACCCACAAGTCTTCTACATGGCAGAAGATGTATGAGCTACCATATTAACCCATACATTCGAATAAAATAATCATTTCATTTTGACCTTCAAGCACCTAATCAATTCCACTCTCATGGAAGAACCACTCCTAAAATTGCAAAAATCTCTTTCATCCATACACGGTTTCATGTTCCGCGATTTCTTCCATGGAACGTAAGATATCCAAGTTTTGCATGCAGTGCAGCATTGACTAACGAAGTGGGGGGGACACAAGACTGCACATGGAAGTAACAGTCAGCAAACTGTGGAGCGAGCTTCGACACTACCTGCAAAGCAAGCTACAAGGTGCAACTTTGCTCTACACTTTCGAACTCCGAGACTTCTCAACCAAAGTTCTAGGAACAGACCAAAGACATGAGTGGGGATTTTTACCGCAACCAGAAAGCAAAAAAATCAAGGGGTTTTGGATGAAACAGGTCCAAGAGAAGAACGGTACAAATCAAAGTCGAATGTCAATTTTAGGAGGTGGTCGACTGAGAGTCGCAAGAAGGGTGCATCATTGGAGATACAGGTGGTGATTGTGGAAGATCCGGCGTAGGGTTGGTCGGCTGAGAATCCCGAGGAGGGTGCATCATTAGAGATAGAGGTGGTGATGGTGGAAGATCGTCCGGCGTGTACACTTGCCGGTCTATCTCCTCCCTTTCGCGCTCAGCTACTGTGTCAACGTCTTCTCGGCAATAGGAGTTGTCTAACATGCGCACCCACGGACGAGTGTCGTCATCGGTGGGTGGAGGTTCGTCAAAATCGTGTTGGTCCTCTCACTCACGATCCGCATACTGAGCTGCTATGCGCGGGGAGTCAAGCTCCTTGTCCGGTGGACCATCGAGAGGAGGAGTATCCAGTGTGAGAGAGTTGGGGCCGCTGGTGCAACCCGGAGAGGTTTGGGTACAAAGAGAGTGCCACACTGTGCACCGGAACTATGCTGTGTGAGAGCAGCATGATGCGGAGTTGAGGGAATGATTTCGGCACAATGACAGTGTGAGAGTGCTGCTGTATGAGAAAAGCAGGAGAGACCGATGGGCACAGCAGAGAGTGCTGAAGACTGTGGCCCGCATCAAGGTGCTGGGCTGAGAAGCGCGTACCTCTGCCCGCTGAAGAAGGGCGATGTGGGATCTGCAAAGTGCAGACCGTGAATGTTGTTGGGGTCGTTGAGATGAAGGTGCAAGAACGGAGGCACCGGTTGTGCCACTGTTGGTGCTGCTGTGTCCAGAGATGATTGCTGTGGCGGACGGTGGCTATGGAAAGAGTGCCACGTGAGCTCCGGAGAGTGAGCTGCGCTAAGAGGACCGCAAGCTCGCGCCAAGAAGCAGGGCGTGACCCTCTCGCCAGTAGACGGGCGATGGAGTGCCGGCAGTCAGAAAGAGATGAGCGACACAAGAATGCTGTGGCAACGGAAGTTTCCGCAGGCCCGTGCACGTAAGGTGAGCACAGGCCTCTTGACAGCAGGTAGGTGGTGACAGAAGTGCTACTCGCAGGCAAGGACATGTGCAGCGGCAAAGAGACCACAGGCCCGACGGAGGTAGGCGGCGCTAGAACACCGCGTGGCTGCCGAGGAGCTCTCGGCGTCTCACAGCTCCAGGATCGACGAGTTGTAGGGGACGACCCCTACCGCTCTGATACCAGTAGTTATTCAGGAAGCTTCCTACATGGATTGTGTGAGATGTGACGGGTGAGCATGCGAGAGCCCTAGGCACGCCATGGATGCGGTAAAGAATTTCCATAGAACTTAATCACTCACCAAGACAGTTAGAGTGAGGGGGAGCGAGCGAGCTAAGCACCGGTCAGCATGCACCCAAACCGAGCATCACGCTCGGGTGGGCAAGTGCCGCCACCCGGGGGTCGAGCCCGACCACTCGGATTAAACCGAGGGCGGCTACTCACCAGTGCACGGCCAAAACCGGCACGGTGGCCCTCTAAGGATCAGCACCGGGAGAATACGCAACCCCCCCAAAACACTCAAGGCAAGGAAGCATGATGCAGGGCACGGCAGTTAGAATGTACGAGCCCTAGCATCTACCGCATCACAGAATAATGGAAAGTCAGGCAATGGCCATGTATGTGCCAGAGGGCACTCTTGGGTCCTGCAGCTATTCCATGACGCCAGAGGCTCCAGTCAAGGTGGGCCCGCATGACGCCTCCCCAGGTAAGGCCATTGTCATTTTAATCTGTACATGTGTGTGCAGAGTGTGGGAGACAAGAGGGCATAGACCTGTGAGTGGCCAACGAACTTCAACACTCCCCCATGACCCGCAGGCAAGTAACCCTCACACATGAAGAGAACAAAAAGAGAAGATGGACAGAAGCGGCAGAGATGCAACAAAACACATCAACCTGGGTCATGCGGATAGATGAGGCCAACAAAGTGAACAGCACTTTTGAAGACATATCGACTGAGGGCCTTCGTGAGGAAATCAGCCCTCTAAGATCGTGTATCCATCAAAGCAACCTGGACAATGCTAACAGCAATGCACTCGCGAATAAAATGATGCTCCACGTTGATGTGCTTGGTGCGTGAGTGATGCATGCCACTGTTCTCGGCAACGGCCTTTGTGCTTTGGTTGTTACAGCGTAGAGTGATGCAATGGATGGGAACACACAACTGTTGCAGCAGACAACATAGCCAGATAGCCTCACATGTGCCTACGCCAAGAGCAACATACTTAGCCTGAGCGGTGCTACGAGCAACACACCCTTGTTTGCCACGTTTCCAGGAGACTAGAGTTCCACCAACGAAGAAGATGTATCCAGTTCGGCTGTGTGCGTCAGAATCATGTGCCCAGTCACTGTCTGTAAAGCAGTCCACCACGACTTAGACTGTGCACGAAAGTACAGCCCAACACAAGGGGTGGACAAGGCATAGCGCACTACCCGCAGTGCAACCTCAAGATGCCGCTCACGGGGGCACTGGGAGAACTGGGACAAGAAGTTCACAGCAAACGCAACATCATCACGCGTGGTGGTGGCAAGGTACAGCAGTGAGCCAATGACCCGGAGGTAGTCGGTCACATCCACCATCTCCCCCAGCTTTGACAGCTCCACAGACTTCAGTAGGGAGTGGCCAGAGGGTGTCATGGGTGTGGACGCTGTGAGTACTGCTATGAGAAGAGGTCCAAAGCACTCTCCAAAGCTACACACATATGCAGCTTGGTGAACGTGCAAGGTACGGCATGCGCGATCACGCTCCAACTCCATGCCCAAGAAAATACGAGCCGGACCAAGGTCCTTCATCTTGTATGCCGCTTGGAACAGGGACTTTGCAGCCGCAACATATGCGGCGTCAGGGGAGGCAATGAGGAGGTCGTCCACATAGACAAGGATGGCAACAAGTGGCTTGGTGGGAGCACTGAGGAATAAAGCAGGATCCACAGCACTTCTTCCGAAGCCTCCCTTTTCTAGGATGGCGGTGATTTCTTGGTTCCAACAGCGTGGGGACTGCTTCAAGCCATAAAGAGCCTTACGTAGACTCCACACTCGGCTTGTTCCATCAGAGAAACCAGACGAATGGACAATGTAGATCTCCTCGTCCAACTTACCATGAAGAAAGGCATTGTTAACATCCATCTGCTCAAGCTCCCTGTCATGCTGAGCAACCAGGCTGAGAAGAACTCTAGCTGTGGTGTATCTGCTGACTAGGGCGAAGGTCTCGTCAAAGTCAACACTAGGGATTTTAGAGAATCCTTTGGCAGTGAAGGGAGCATTGTATCGTTCAACATTGTTGTCGTGGTTCATGTTGCGACGTTTCACCCACTTGGCTGCAACCGCCTTGCGGCCCAGTGGGAGGTCCACGAGCTCGTACACGCCATGCTCAGACAGTGCGTCGAGCTCGGCTTTCATGGCCTGCTCCCACAAAGGGGAATCAGAGGCCGTGCGAGCTACCTGTATAGTTAACGATTCGGGTAGAAGAGGAGAGAAACCAGCAGCAGCAAAACACGAGGCAACATACCCAGCTACAGACAAGGAAAGAGCTGAGTGAAACTCTTGTTCAATGAGAGAGTAGCCAAGTGTTGTTCCGGGGTGTACCACGGAGGCAGTTGCTGACAATGCTGAGGTTGCAAGACCAAGAGCATGGAGACCAGGATCACCAGAGACAACAGGGTGCGACTGAGATGGAAGTGCCTTGAGACGACCACCACGCGTATAGGGTGAGACTGGGGGAATAGACAAAACCCGTGCTGCAGCGGAGGGGGCAGCAGAGTGCGGATGTACAGAGGCTTGAGAAGCAAAGTCAGTTGGGACAGAGGGCTTGGAGAGAGCAGGAGGCGGTGCAGACGTGGCATTAGGTTCAGAGGCAAAGGACGAAGCAGAGAGTGAGGGTGAGCGAGTAGGGGGCTCAAGAGAGTCCGATCAGAGGAGACAGGGGACTCCACAGGCGGAGAGGAGGCCAAAGGCGTAGTGGGGACGGGGGAAGGAGGTCCCAAGGAGGGCTCCAAGCCCAGGGGACCGGTGGAGACAGGAGGTATCGAGGGATGCACGGAGTGGAGAACAGATGGCCCAGAGGGAAGAAGACCACCCCCACCCCAAGAGGGCGGAGAGAGACACCCACCAAAACGAGGAAAATTGTGCTCAAACAAGTGTTCAAAGAACAGAGCATTGCGAGAGTCGATGACACGATAGCGTGAAGGATCCCAAAAGCGCCAAGCTTTGGAGAACAGGGAGACGCCGAGAAAGACACACAAGCGACTACGGGGAGATAGTTTGCCATCCCGTTGGTCCGCCGGGATCCAAACATAGGCAAGACACCCCCAGATGCGGGCAAGGCGGAGGTCGGCACGACGGCCAGTCCACCGTTCGAAAGGCGTGATAGAGTGAGGGAGAGGGACATGATAAACCTGATTCCAGACCCAAGTCATGTAGGAAATGGCTTCAAAGGCAAACAAGGGGGACTGCCCAGAGGCAGAGAGAAGGGAGTGAACACCATCGGCAAGGGTGTGGTTCCAATGCGCAGACACACCGTTCTGATGTGGGAAAAAAGGGGTAGAGGACTCAATCCGAACACCACGGGACTCAAGAAAGCGAGAGCTGGGACCAAAAAATTCGCAACCCCGGTCGCTGCAAAAGACGCGCAACGAGTGGAGGCAAGCACGCCCAACCTGAGGGAGCCAGGACACAAGAACGTCAGTGACATCACTTTTGTGGCGAAGGGCAAAGACTCATCGGTAGCGAGAAAAATCATCCGCCAGACACAGGACGTAGCGGCCAAGGCCACCAAGGAAGTCTTGGGGCAAGGTACCCATGACGTCAGCGTGGACAAGGTCAAGAGGATGGGATGTGGTAGACTCAACAGTAGAGAATGGGGAGCGGTGCATTTTGCCACTGGCACAGTCCAGACAAAAGGAGGTACAGGTTGGTGCAAATGTGGCATGGTCAAGGCCATAGGCTGGCCGGAGGTGAAGAAGGCGTTGGATGGCCACAATGTGAATGTGACAGAGGCGACGATGCAGTAGGTCAGCATGGGCTGGAGAGAGCGACGGTGCGACGTGAACAAGAGCAGATGCAACGAAAGACGATGGCAACATAAGAGGCACATGAAACAGACGATCACAGCGCACACCACAAAGAACAACACGTCCAGACGAGATAAGAGAAACGAAGGCCAAGCCGCGGCTAGACGAGAAGTCCATGCCCTCGTCATCAAGGGTGGTCACAGAGAGAAGGCTGACTTCAAGGTCGGGCACATAAAGTACATCGGGCAAGTAGACAGTACCCCCAGGACCGACAAAGCAAACGACACCAACACCTTGGACTGGAAGAAGCTGGTCGGAGCCAGTGCGCACAGAGCGGACGGACGCAACTGGCCTAAGGGACACGAACGACGACCAACATGAAGTCATGTGATGCGTGGCCCCAGAGTCAATGATCCAAAGACCTGGGGATGCAGGAGTGGATGGGAGAATGAGACAGACGGCAATGGTACCACGGGAGGAGAGGGGAGACGGGCCACCAAGACGAGTGGGGAACGTGTGAGACTATCACTCTTCAATCCAAGCACGGTCATCATGCAAGAGCCTCTGGACAGCACAAGACACAGCACCACGAAGGGTGGGGTCATACTCACAAACGGACACACGCGACTGGCCACTCACACTCTTACCTCCCGGAGAACGAAGGTGAAGCAGTTCTGCCAGCCGACGCTCGAGGGTGTGCTCCTCGTCACGGCGGTGAGAGGAGCGGTCCGAGGAGCGGTCGGACGAGCGGTTGGAGAAGTGACCATCGTCACGGGTCCAGGGAGGCACGGAGTAGTGAGACGACAGGGGACTGTAGTAAGGAGGTCCAGGCGGTGACAGGATCCAACCCCATGGGCCAGCTGGAGGCGGTGTTGGCTCGAGAGGAGCAAGAGTGGTGGAGAGCGCGGAAGTAGAGGAGGAGGATGAGGAAGATGCAAAAGTCACTGCGGTGGTGGCGGAGGAGGCGGTGACACCTGTGCGGGCCCAATGAGCGTGCATGGAGGATGTGAGATGTGCATTGTCACGGGGAGCCGGGCATTTGGGCTTAGAGTTCCTAATGGCGCCACAGTTCCAGCAAGTGATATCGACTACAGCGGGAGCAGAAGTCTTCCCACCACGGCCACCCCCACGCCCCTTACCCCCACGCCCCTTACCTCCACGACCACCATCATGACCGGAGCCACCACCCCCCAAACGAGAAGCAGCCTGAGTGGGGTGAGTTGCTACCTGAGAAGAGGAGGAGGAGGAAGGCGCAGTGGCAGAAGAGGGAGATGGAGGGAGGGAGCGCAGCTCAATGCATGCGCATGTTTTGTAGGGCGTTCCACCAGTCGGTGAGACGTGAGGCAGTGAAGTCAAAGAGGGGACCGATCTTGGGCGAAGAGTCACCTGGGACTGGAGCAGCGGCAAGGCGCTAAAGTTTTGCCTGAGAGACGTGCAGATAGAGGTCAGAAATCTCAGGACTGAGGCCAGCAACGATGGAGAGGCAGGCAAAGAGGGGGCCTGGCACTGCCCTGCCAAGATCCCGTAGAAAGCGCAGACTGCTCGTCCAATATTCATCTGCAGTCTCGTCTGTCCGCATCTGCAGGGCGTTGAACTGGACAGTCAGTGCACTATGGGAAGCATGTCCAGTCACGGTTTCACGGTAGCGAATGAGAGCATAGGCGCCAACGGGATCAGCAGGGGTGCCGCGTGCGGGGTCTCCATTGTATGTACCAATGTCATCAAGGAGATTCTCGGGGCCTGCTTTGATGAGGGCCCGTACAGCACGAACAGCCTCAGCCGGCTGAGGTACGAACGGTGGCTTGGCAGGGGAGTAATACTCCAAAAGAAGTTCACCCTGGGCCCACGCACTGAAGCGTGTCTCCCAAGTGGTGAAGGCTAGTTTGGACGTGAACTTGGGTGGTGGCGTCTCGAAGTCTTTCTGCCTGGTTGGGAGAAGAGCGCGGGCGAGGGTTGCTTCTGAGAGAGCGGGAGATGAGGAGTTGGCGACACCGCCACTGGGGGGAGCAAAAGAATTAGCCGAAGCCGTCTCTGTTGAGGAAAGGACTGTAGCGAGACCTGGGATGGTGTGAAGAAGTTCGATGACTAGTGTAGCTACGGCAGCAGCTAGCTCACGCTGTGCCTCCCGACCCTAGTGGAGCTCGTCTTCTGCCTTACGTCGCTCCGCTAGTGCCTCACTAAGAGCTGTCTGCAGGGCCTCTATAGTCTCCTCTGGCCCTGGCATGATGAGAAGACGCAAATGCGAATGCAGGCAGACGGTGTACTAGAGGGATGAGAGGAAGTGAAGTGTAACATAGTGCAATGCGATGCAAAGCTGACCGAGCTAGTGGCGAGGCAGAAGAGCGGGGAAACCACGGCTGCGGCTGAGGAGAAAAGTACGGCCACCCACCCGGCGACTGCCACAATGAGGAATAGGAATCCTGTAACCGTGGCCCCAGCAACCGTAGCTGAAGCTGATGCGACAAGAACACCTGTGGTGACGTGTGGTGTGATATCTCGGAGAGCACCGGTGGGAGTCAGCACTGTTGTGGCGGTAGATGCACGGATGGATCCAATAGCACTGGATGTGGCGTCTGCTGCAGTGGAAGCTGATGTGGCAACAAAGGATGCTGCTGTTGTGACCTGTGTGGTGATGTTTGTAGAAGCATCTACAAGCAGTGTGAGAGATGCTACAGCATGGGCATATGCCTCACATACACATCCAACTGTTTTCTGTGTTGGGACATAGCAGGCTCTAGCTGTAGCGGCGAACATGGCGGCGACACCGGTAGCTGCGTCAATGATAGCGCCAGCCAAGCCAATGGAGTCAGTGTGGACGAAAGAACGGGTATCACACCAGGCACCTCAAGTGCCGTTGATGTCTTAGTGGACCCAGTTGCTGGAGGGGCAGGCAAAGACACGGTCAACACACGGACTCCCCCAGGACATGCAGAGGTGCAGGTAGAGACAAAGAACGCAAGTCACGGATGCACACCGACTGAACTCACAGCCTTCTTAAACGAGTCCCGCTTCAGTGCCTTGGTCAGGAAGTCAGCCAGCTGCCGTGCTGTCTCAACCCACACGATGCTGATGCTGCCGTCGTGCAACAACGAACGCACATAGTGATACTCAACATTGATGTGCTTTGTGCGAGTGTGATGCACACCGTCATTGTCTGCAATGGCCATGGCACTCTCATTGTCACAATGCAAGGTGATGGATGCGACAGACTGAAGCAACTCGGACAACAGACGACGCAACCACACGCTCTCACACGCGCCTCAGCCAAGGGCCACGTACTCAGCCTCAATGGTGCTGCGTGCAATGCACCCCTGCTTGCCACTGCGCCAGGACACAGCTGTGCCCCCGACCAGAAAGATCCAACCAGTGCGACTCTTACCGTCTGGACTGCCGGCCCAGTCGCTGTCAATGTAACCCACTCCAACGACGGACGGCTGACGGCGAAACATGAGGCCTCGCCGAGGGGTCGAGACGACATAGCGCAGTACTCGGATCGCGGCCTCAAAGTGGAGGTGACGCGGCTCTTGAGAAAACTGGGTCAGGAGGTCAACGGCGAACGCGATGTCTGGACGCGTCGTCGTCGCCAGGAACATCAGTGACCCGATGACCCGCAGATACGTGGTCACATCAACTGGCTCCCCCACAACAGCTGGGTCATGACTCTTCAACTTCACCTGGCCATCGGGTGACATGGGTGAGGAAGCGCTGGGCACGAGGGGCAAGTCCTCAGCGAAGCGAGCTGACAGGGTCTGCACATATGCAGCCTGGTGGACATGCAGGACGCCCTGAGAGCGATCATGCTCGAGCTCCATGCCCAGGAAGACTCAGGCAGAACCGAGATCCTTCATCTGGTAGGCAGCGTGCAGTAGGTCCTTGACGTGCTGGATGGCTGTCGCGTCTGGTGACGCAATGAGGAG
>SZWC01026195.1:5159-24462 GCA_023375785.1 Penium margaritaceum
CGCCACGCCACGCCACGCCACGCCACGCCAGGCCAAGCCACGCCATACTTCTCTGCACCACACGACACGCCATGCAGCGCCAACCCGCACTGCACAATGCTGCACCACGCAGCACTGGGCCATGCCTCGCCTCCCTGCACCGCGTCACACCATGCCACGCCCGTCTACGCCATGCCTCTCCATGCCATGCCACAACTCAGCACATAACACCAGTAGCTTGATGAGGTGCAATGCCCCCGCCAGAGTCTTGTACAAGGTTTCTCTGCCGATCAGGTGTTCTCTGCTGAAGCGCCTCAGCTCGATGCCCTCCAGCTGGGGAAGTTGGAGCCTAGAGATGCCTGTGAAACAGCTCCAGTCGCTGTCATGTATTCGACTTTGACCGTGTTCATTTTGTTTTCTAAGCTACACGACATGTCCAACCATGTTCCTTAGCCTGTGTTTCTACCTTGTGCGCTGGCACATGAGCACATTCTGCTTCCTCTCTGCCTGTACTCGCTCACCATGGCACTCAACATTGTTCAAGAATGGTGGGTGTGCAGGAAAAAGTAACGTTGTGCTCCAGAACTACACTTAGTGTACAGAGCTGCAAAAAGATTCCTGCTGCATCTGAGGCTGAACCCCACAGGGTTTTTGTATTGATGACAAGTGAACTGGGACTGAAGAGTGCGATGAAAAACACGTCTTTGGTCCAGTTGAGCCCAAGAGCAGAGGGATTGCGCAACAAGACCAGAGCAGCTAGCAGGGTGCTCCAAATTGGATGCAGGAACGGGATGCAACAGCACAGCCAGTCTTCTAGCACCTTTCGAACAATCTATTCGGTTGCGACTTTCTTCTTTGTTGTCCAATTGAGGATGCCGCGTTGTGATGTTGTCAGTCATACACAGTTGTACAGTTGGTTGTGACCACTCGGCCGTGTCCATGCTCGTGCAGATCCCTGAGGCGGACCCAGCTGGAGACGGAGTCCCCTGAGGTGGTGCTCCACCCGCTGGAGGCAGCCTGGTAGCCTACCTGATGTACCAGAGGGTTGCCACGACCTACGGACTGCGTTTGGAGACCTTCAGGATTTTCTCGGTGGACAGCCCTGCCAGGCTGATTTGCATGTTTGTTTTCTTACACTCTCTGGCTGCTGCCGGACATAGGCGTGTGACCAGTCATTGTGTCCGTCTTTTCGTCTTGCATCGTAGGATCAGACGGCGCTCCGTTTGGACGCCTGTGCGCAGAGTTATGGCCAAAACAGTGGTTTTGGGCCGGTTTAGGACCGACAGGTGCCGCCGCGTGCGCCACCCGCTGTGAGCTGCGGCGGCTATTTATGCTGTGGACCTGTCATTTGACAACTCTCTCTGCACATTCACTGCAATGCAGCTTCTGAGACTTGTCTTGTCTCTCCTAGCCTGACCCTTGCTGTTCTCGCACCCGCTTGCATGCTAGTGCGTTAAGCTGACCGGTCTATGTCGCCACGTCAGCAGCAGCGTTGCTAGGAAGCTCTGGTGAATCTTCTCATGGTATCAGAGCAGCGAGCCAGAGCTCGCACAGCTGCGCAGCAGAGACGCAGCGTTTGCAGCAGCAGTGAGCGACAGCAGCAGCAGCCCTGAGAGGCAGCAACAACACAGCCCACCGCAGCAGCAACGGGTCCTGTGAGGGGGGGCCACCACCACGCAACAGTAGATGCGGCCACGACAGCCGCGACAAGAGCGATCGCGGCCTCTCCACCCACAGCCGCAGCAGACGCAGCAGACGTGGCCGTGACTTCAGCCGCTGAAGCAGCAGCGGCGGCGGCAGAAGGGAGCAGCTGCGGCAGCAGCAGCCGCGGCAGTGGCAGCTGCCGGAGCACCAGCAGGCGCGGCCTTGGCGGCAGCCGCAACAGCCAGCAGCAGCTGCGGCTGCGGCAGCCGCAGCAGCAGCCGCGGCTGCTGCAGCAACAGCGCAGCAGCGCAGCGCGGCGCAGCAGCAAAGCAGCAGTGCAGCGCAGCAGCAGTCGCAGTGCAACAGCAGCGCAGCGCAGCAGCGTAGTAGCGCAGCAGCAACACAGCACCAGCGGCAGCGCAGCAGTAGCAGCGACAGCGCAGCAGCAGCAACGCAGCGCAGCAGCGGCAACACAGCGGCAGCGCAGCGCGGTAGCGGCAGCGCAGCAGCGTAGTAGCGCAACAGCGCAGCAGCAGCGGCAGCACAGCAGCACAACAGCAGCAGCGGCAGCGCAGCAGCAGCAGCGCAGCGAAGCAGCGGCGGCGCAGCAGCAGCGCAGCGCTGCAGAACCGGCAGCGGCAGCGACGACGGCTGCAGCCCGCTGCTGATGTCAGTAGACCCCTGCTGACGTCAGTAGTGAGTATGCTGACGTCATCACAGACTTGGTGAAATTCTTGACGAAAAAGTCAATTTTTGCCAGCGTTTCAATTCCTCGAGAAACGCTGACGGTTCTGTGTTCGGACGACTTTTGCGCCGCCTCAGCATGGAGTCAAGCAGCTCCAAGGCCAAGGAGCCGGAAGACACTGTCACGAGCGGGGGCCGCAGCCCACGCTCAAAGGCGATTGACTTCCTACTGGTGGAGCAGTCGTCGCTCCGCCAGCGCCAGGATGAGCAGTCAGCGATTCTGCGGCAGATTCGCGATGCCTTGGTCTCTCTGTCTGGGACACCGGGACGTCAACCCGGGAATGAGAGAGAGGCAACCCCATCGGGCCAGGATTCTGTTGGTCTCGCTGCCGCCCCTCCGCAGAGACGAGAGTCCATTGTCGAGGAGTGGGATCAGGCTCCCCCTCCCACTGGGGAGGCTGCGCTTTGTCGGCTGATGGAGCAGATGAGTAGCCTGCGCATTGAGACGCCGGCGCCCAGTCCGAGGAGACAGTAGCAGCAGCAGCAGCAGCCGGAGCGGCAGCAGCAGCAGCAGCAGCAGCAGCAGCAGTAGACCGACCCGCATCAGGCCTCGGGTGCCGCTGGGGGAGCAGCGTTGATGCCTCTCATGCCCTTTCCACGTCCGCTCCCAGCACCACCTGAGGTCCAGCTCCCCACGGAGCGACGACCCAAGGACTTCGAGACTTCCCCGCCTCGTTACGACACCAAAGCGGGGTTTGACTGTTGGGAGGTGCTGTTTCAGGTATGGGCGGACTCGGAGGGGGTCTGGCCCTACTACCACAGCCAGTACCAGACGGCTGATCCGCTCCAGTCCCTCACGGCAGTGCGTGCCATGCATGGACTGCTGTACGCGGTTCCACAGGAGACAGTGGTCGACTTCCGCCCTTTCCTGGGCGCGCCTGGGACGGGAGCAGGCGCAGACCCGCGCCGCGGNCGGGGTTTGACTGTTGGGAGGTGCTGTTTCAGGTATGGGCGGACTCGGAGGGGGTCTGGCCCTACTACCACAGCCAGTACCAGACGGCTGATCCGCTCCAGTCCCTCACGGCAGCGCGTGCCATGCGTGGACTGCTGTACGCAGTCCCACAGGAGACAGTGGTCGACTTCCGCCCTTTCCTGGGCGCGCCTGGGACGGGAGCAGGCGCAGACCCGCGCCGCGGCTGGGAGCTGGCACTGACCCTATTTGCAGCAGAGACTCACGCGACCCGGTCCGCGCGCCTTCGCGAGTTCCACTCTCTTCATCAGGGACCCTCGGAGTCAGCAGCTGATTATTGGCGTCGGGCCATGCGCCTGTACACTCGCCTGGGCACCGGAGGCGGCTCTCAGCTCTGGGCGCTGGACACCATCATGCTGGGAGTGCGCCCTGAGCTCACTGACACCTTCTCCCGCCTCGACCAGGATGTCCTCGCATCCATGTCCGATATCCTGCAGCTGCTGCCCTGGGCGCAGCGTTACTTCATCCAGATCGCGACGGCTGACGAGGCAGGCTGCACGCATCCGCAGGGGGCCATGGCCGTAGTAGCAGTGGGAGCGACGTCCTCTACGCCTTCCACACCGTCATCGTCCGCCTTCACCCCCACCAACTCCACCTCTTCCCTTCCCACCTCCTCCCCTGTTGTTCCGACAGCCACTGCAGCAGTCGTGAATGGGAAGAAGGGGAAAAAGAAGAAGGGACTGCAGCAGCCTTCCGGTGGCACTGGACGGGCTGTGCGCTGCCACAACTGCGGCGGACCTCATCGCTACAATGAGTGTCAGCAGGAGCTGGACTGGGCGAGGATCACCCGCGGTCTTCAGGCAGCCCATGAGGAGCGGATCCGCACTGGAGCAGCAGCCCGTGCCGCGGCGACCTTGGGTGCAGCATCGGCAGCAGGCCTGCGCCATCTGGGGAGAGCACCACGCCAGACCCGAGGGACCAGACCATTGCAGAGCTACGTCGACTGCTGGCACTTCGCTCTCAAGGAGGTGCGAGTGTGCTGTCACAGCCGAGTGGTCCACAGACTGATTGTCCATCTGTGTTTGTTGCACATGGTCATGCTTGTGGGGGGGCTGCATCGCCTGATGACGATGAGTCTGATAGCACAGAGTGGTTGGATGAGTCGCATTGTCGTGCATTGTCCCGCTGTCCTGCCACACCTGCTGAGCGTCCAGAGGAGGGAGCGTGGTCCGTTGCTCATTGCACCGTGACCACCACATGTCGTGAGGCGAGTGGCCAGTGGATCATTGACTCAGGGGTCACTCACCACATGACCTGCGACCGTACCGCGTTTGTCGTGCTTGGTCCTGTTGGATCTGTTCGGTCAGTGCGGACAGGTTCTGGGCAGTCACTACCTGTTCAGGGGATAGGGGTCGTACGGTTTGATGGTCCTTCTGGTCCCGTGTACCTTTGTGACGTGCTTTTTGTGCCTGATCTCGAGCTCAGCCTGCTCTCTGTCCGTGCCTGCACGAGGATGGGTCTCTCTGTTCACCACTCCTCTGATGATGCCACGATCACAGCACATGACACTTCCACGGTTGTGCTGCGGGCCACTGTTGTGGATGACCTGTATCGCATAGCGCGCTGCTCTGCCCCTGACCCTTCCCCTTGCTCGTCTGCTCGCGTCTTTGTCANTGACGTGCTTTTTGTGCCTGATCTCGAGCTCAGCCTGCTCTCTGTCCGTGCCTGCACGAGGATGGGTCTCTCTGTTCACCACTCCTCTGATGATGCCACGATCACAGCACTTGACACTTCCACGGTTGTGCTGCGGGCTACTGTTGTGGATGACCTGTATCGCATAGCGCGCTGCTCTGCCCCTGACCCTTCCCCTTGCTCGTCCGCTCGCATCTTTGTCACGGGGGTGTTGTCTCCTGACCACCAGCGCCTGTTACACCGGCGCCTATGTCATGTGAGCAAGGACACTATGTCCAAGCTCATCCGTACACAGCTCGCCCTCAGTCTTGATGTGGCTTCCTTCGAGAAGCCGCCTAAGACCGACTGTCTGTTCTGCGCTCAGGGTAAGATGCATCGCTGCACTTACCCTGCCTCCGTTACTCGCACGCAACGTCCCCTGGAGCTTGTCCACTCAGACCTCCTTGGACCTCTCCCTGTCGAGTCTGTCGCTGACCGTGGTCGGTTTGTCCTTACCCTCACGGATGACTTCACCCGCATGCGGTGGGTCTACTGCCTCCGCCACAAAAGCGATGCCGCTCTTGCGATGCGCTTGTGGCTCGTGATGGCTGAGCGTCAGTCTTGTCACTCCCTCCACACCTTCCGCTCTGACCACGGCGGTGAGTATCTCGGTGAGCTGACCACTCACTTCGCCGAGCTTGGTATCTGTCACCAGCTCTCGGCGCCTGCCACGCCACAGCAGAACGGTGTGTCTGAGCGCTGGAACCTCACCATGGAGGATGCGGTTCGCGCTATGCGCACCGAGTGCGGTCTCCGAGAGTCCTTCGCCTTCGAGGGCTTCGCCTACATGACGTGGGTCTGGAACCGTCTCCCGCATGGTCCCTTTTCGGATCACGTCACGCCGTATGAGCTGTGGTTTGGTCACCGTGCGGACCTCAGGCTTGCTCGCGTCTGGGGTTCCTTGGCTTGCGTCTGGTACACCGAAGACCAACAGGGGTCCAAGGTTTCTCCGCGCGGCCGGATGTGTGCCTTCCTCGGTGTCTCCTCGCGCTCCAAAGCGTGGCGTTTCTGGGATGCAGGACGACACCGCATTGTTGAGTCGCGCGACGCCCTGTTCTTTGAGGCACTTTCGTACCGCGACCTGTCTCCCATTCTCACCCAGGCAGCGTCTCACGTTCCCACCTGTGAGGCCTCCCGTCGGCTGGGGGAGTCTACCCCACAGGGTGAGTCCGTCCGGGGTGCCTCCGGGGTGGGACCGTCTCTGGTCACCATTGACTCGGCTATCATTGCTGTCGGGCCTGTGGTCTTTACGCCTGCCTCGCTTGCGCCTGCCGCGACTGCATCGCTCGCGCCTGCCTCGACTGTCTTGCCCGTACCTGCCGCTACTACCACGTCTCCTGCCTCGCCTGCCCCCGCGGTGCCTGCCTTGCCTGCGGAAGCTACACCTGCCTCGCCTGCGCCTGCAGCGCCTGCCTCACCCACGCCCTCCGCGACCACCTCACCCGCGCCTGCCGCGACTGTCTCGCCCGCGCCTACAGCACCTGCTTCGCCCGCGCCTTCCGCGACTGACTTGCCTGCACCTGCAGTGTCTCCAGACACAGCACCTGCCCTCCCTGTGCCTGAGCCATCGGTCAGCTCAGACTCTGGCTACTCCCGTGGGCCAGGTGGACGTCTCCGCCCACTGGCCTCACGTGCACCTCCGACCGCGGTTGCACCACCTAGACGACGCACACGCAGCGTGCACAGTGGTGACCCTGACACGAAGGCTCTCGGCCTGAGTGTCCAAGGCACCTACACGGAGGTGCACCCAGCCTGTCCCATTGGGCACCAGCTGATCGCTGACGAGCACGAGGCTGCACAGGCAGCTGCACCTGACTTGGTTGTGGTCCGTCCGACCCGCGAGGCGTGTGTCCTGGCCACCCGGAGCTCTCCTTTGGCGGTCCCCGATCCTGATACGTTAAAGGAGGCTCTCTCAAGAGATGATGCTGAGCAGTGGCGGGCCGCCTGTGAGGACGAGCTCAGGGCCATCCGGGAGCACGGAGTCTTTGAGCTAGTCGACCGTCCTGAGGGACGGAAGGTCGTGCAGGCCAAGTGGGTCTTCCGCAAGAAGGTGAAGCCTGACGGCTCACTGGACCGCTATAAGGCCCGCTTGACTGCCAAGGGGTTCTCTCAGGTTGAGGGAGTGGACTTCATTGACACCTTTGCCCCTGTTGGCCGCATGACCATAGCTCGTGTGCTGCTTGGTGTAGTCGCCCATCATGACTGGGAACTGCACCAGATGAATGTGAACAATGCGTTCCTCCACGGCACCTTGGAGGAGGAAATCTACATGGTCCAGCCACCTGGGTTTGAGGTCGAAGGCAACAAGGTCTGGCGCTTGCACAAGGCCTTGTATGGCCTGAAGCAGTCGCCTCGGTGCTGGAACCGAGAGATCACTCGCACCCTCATGCAGGCTGGATACGTCCAGAGCGACGCCGATCCGTCACTCTTCATTCGACGGACAGCCGAGCACCTCACTGCCATTCTGGTGTACGTGGACGATCTCTTGATTGCGTCTCCTTCACTGGAGGCCGTGAAGGAGGCCAAAGCGGTCCTGCAGGCCGCCTACAGGATGAAGGACCTCGGTCCAGCGGCTGTTTTCCTCGGGATGGAGATTGTGCGTGATCGTCGTCGACGGACACTCCTCCTCCATCAGGCACGATATGCACAGGTTGTGGGGGAGCGGTTTGCTGACCTCCTTGTCGCTGTCCCCGCCGCCTCGTCACCCATCACTCCCGACGGGCAGGACGCTCTGAAGGTGTCAGACCCAGCCGATCTGGGCGAGGCTGTGGATGTGACCCTGTACTTGCGCATCATTGGCTCACTGATGTACTTGGCCACGACCACGCGTCCCGACATTGCGTTCGCTGTCAACCTACTTGCACAGTTCAGTCACTCCCCTCGGGCTCGCGCTCTGCACGCAACTTTGCGAGTCGTCCGGTACGTGGTCTCTTCACCGTATCACGGTCTCTGCTTTCAGAGACAGTGCTTGGTTGTGGTAGATGGCTACACCGAGAGCGACTGGGTGTGGAGTCCTGATGGACGCAGCCGCAAAGGTTACGTGTTCTTGCTTGGTGGCACCGCTGTGTCTTGGCGCAGCGGCAAGCAGGGGTGCATTGCTCGCAGCTCCTCAGAGGCTGAGTTTGTTGCCCTGGGCGCTGGCGCCGCTAAGGCAGTGTGGCTATAGTAATTGTTTCAGTGTTTGGGTCAGTCGGTGCCTACCATCATTCTCCGCTGCGACAACCAGAGTGCTCTCGCGATCGCTGAGAACTCTGGTGTGTTCCACGCACGCACGAAGCACATCGCTGTCGAGTATCCTTTCGTGCGCGATCTGGTGGAGCGGCAGTTGATCTCCATCGTCTGGGTGTGCACAGACTTGCAGCTCGCTGACTTTCTGACCAAGGCACTGGCTCGTGGGAAGTTCCTCGGGGCTGTTCGTTCCGTCGGTTTGCGACCCCTGTCTGAGAGTGGGTGACTGTCCGGGTCTCTATTGAGCACTCTGTGTTGCACCGGCATGCGTTCTGCACGTGTATGGACATGCGTACCATCGGGTCATGGGGGAGTGTTGTGATGCTATCAGTCATACACAGTTGTACAGTTGGTTGTGACCACTCGGTCGTGTCCATGCTCGTGCAGATCCCTGAGGCGGACCCAGCTGGAGACGGAGTCCCCTGAGATGGTGCTCCACCCGCTCGAGGCAGCCTGGTAGCCTACCTGATGTACCAGAGGGTTGCCACGACCTACGGACTGCGTTTGGAGACCTTCAGGATTTTCTCGGTGGACAGCCCTGCCAGGCTGATTTGCATGTTTGCTTTCTTACACTCTCCAGCTGCTGCCAGACATAGGTTTGTGACCAGCCATTGTGTCCGTGGTTTTGTCTTGCATCTGTAGGATCAGACGGCGCTCTGTTTGGATGCCGGTGTGCAGAGTTATGGCCAAAACAGTGGTTTTGGGCCGGTTCAGTACCGACAGGTGCCGGCGCGTGCGCCACCCGCTGTGAGCCGCGGCGGCTTTTTATGCTGTGGACCTGTCATTTGTCAACTCTCTCTGCACATTCACTGCAATGCAGCTTCTGAGACTTGTCTTGTCTCTCCTAGCCTGACCCTTGCTGTTCTCGCACCCGCTTGCATGCTAGTGCGTTAAGCTGACCGGTCTATGTCCCCACGTCAGCAGCAGCGTTGCTAGGAAGCTGTGGTGAATCTTCTCATGCCGGGCGCGCATCCACTCTTCATTGATCGGACCATCAGTCCTGTGTGTGTGGACACTAGGCTACCATGCAGTGGACCTCATTTCCATGCAGTGCCTGGTGCAACAGGACAAAGCTTGCCATGGGGGAACAAAAACTTTTATGGAACCTATTCTATGGCAATGCCATGGTGTGCCAGGGTGCATGTCTTAGACATTTTGGACACATTTGTGTTGAAGTTCGTTGGCCACTCACAACTCTGTGCCCTCTTGCCTCTCACACTCTGCACACACTTTGTACAGATTAAATGACAATGGTCTCCCCTTGGGAAGCGTCCAATGTGGCCATCATGGTTGGAGCCGTTGACGCCATCAATCCAATGCTGCTACTGGACCCAGGAGAGCTCGTTGGCACAGCCGAGACCATTGCATGGATCTCTCTTACTCTATATGACTCTCACTGATGCGGTAGATGTTTGGCACGTACACTCTAACTGCCATGCCCTGCTTCATATTGCCTTGCCTTGCATGTGGTGGGGGAGTTGCATATTTCCCGGGTGCTGATCCTCAGGGGGCCACCATGCCGGTTCTGACCGTGCATCGGTCAGAAGCCGCCACCGGTTAGTTCCTAGTGGTCAGGCTCGACCCCCGGGTGGCGGCGCTCATCCACTCAGGCTCGTTGCTCGTGGTGGGTGAGCGCTCACCGGTTCTAGGTTCGCTCGCTCCCCCTCCTGTTACTTGTCTTGGTGAAGTGTGGAAGTTTTCTAAGGGCAAGCTTACCACATTCATGGCGCTTCTCATGCGTTGTCGTCACCCGCCTCACACACCACAGGCTAGTCAAGTATCACACTAGCAACTACTGGTATCAGAGCAGCGTGGATCCACTCCCGCCGCTCGTCGATCCTGCACCCTCGAATCTTCGCGTCGCCCACAGTTCTCGTGAGTCTGGCCGGTTCTCCCACCAGCTGTCTCATTGGTCTGCAGCACATCTGGGTGCTGCTGCCTTTCCGCCCCGTTTTCTTCACACTTGGTACTCGTCGCCGCTGGCTGCCTCGAATCTCTGGGGCACCGCGGGTGTCACGTCATCCCTCCGCGAACACTGCTCTCGGCGGCTTCTCCTACGCATGTCCGCCCAGTTCTCAGTTGCATCTGCAACCTCTCAGAGCTCCTCTTCACGGGCCCTGTGACCACTCTTGGCCACCCTCGACTGCCCCGGCCGTCCGTGACTCTCGGGTATCCCCTTCTCGGGCTCTCTGTACCCCTAGAGTCCTTCTCCCCAGCTGCTCTCTTGCATGCTGAAGCACCCACTGCTTCCCTCGGCCATTCGTGGCTGCTCCTGCTTACTCTGCGCTTCATCTTGCACTCTGCACTGCAGCCGCCTGCTATCTACTGACGGCTGTTCATTGCTTGCCGTTCACCTTCTCAATCCTCTCGNGTGACTCTTGAGTATCCCCTTGTCGGGCTCTCTGTACCCCTAGAGTCCTTCTTCCCAGCTGCTCTCTTGCATGCTGAAGCACCCACTGCTTCCCTCGGCCATTCCCGGTTGCTCCTGCTTACTTTGCGCTTCATCTTGCACTCTGCACTGCAACCGCTTGCTATCTACTGACGGCTGTTCATTGCTTGCCGTTCACTTTCCCAATCCTCTTGCCGGACAGGCAGCCTGATAACCTACAGCGCAGAGCAATCTCTTGCATTCCTCGGCGGACCCTGCCACATTCCCATCTCTCAACCGCGGCTGCATCTTCAGCCACACCAGGCACCCTGGATTCTCCGCCCCTTCACGGACCACCGGACGAGGACCTTGACTCCACTCGCACTGCAGCACGCTACGCAGAACACGGGGGTGAGGACCCTCAAGACTACGACGCTCCTACCCCCCGCGACGACGACACTCTGCTCTGGTTTCGCATGCTGGATGCCAACTATTGGCGAGACGACGCAGGGAGAGTAGCAGTGGCTCGTGAGGAAGAAATCAACCGCCAAGTCTACACCGCGGACGACTTACCCCCGTCACCTCCTCGCCCTCCGGCCATGCAACCTCCACCCGGATTTGCACCCTCCACAGCTGCCTCCACCGCCAACTCAACTGCCAGTCCCTCTCCAGCTGCTGTTCCATCTTCTGAACCACCTCCAGTGCCTGAGGTTCCAGGCGTCATCCCTGTGCTCCCGGTCCACACCGACTCCATCGGCCTTGCGGGAGCCATCCTTGACGCAGCTGCAGGGGCTGCAGCTACTTTTGCTACCACAGCCCGTGCTTGCAGTGCTCCCACTCAGACAGCCGTGGGACGGGCAGCCGACGCCTACGCGCACGCAGCAGCTTCTCTCACACTGCTTGCCGCTGCCACTGCAAACATTGCCACACAGGTCACCGCAGCAGCAGCATCTGTAGCCACTGCTGCATCGTCCGCAGCTGACGCCACTTCGGCCGCCGTCGGTTCCATCCGAGCGTCCACAGCAACAGCTGTCTTGACATCTACTGGAGCTCCACGCGAGCTCAACTCTCACATCACCACAGGGGTGCTTATCGCCTCTGCATCTGCGGCCGTGGCAGGAGCCGCCGTCACCGGCCTTCTGTGCCTCACTCTAGCAACTGCTGGGTGGGTGGCTGTCCTCTTCTCCTCGGCCGCGGCAGTGGTGGCTCCCCTCTTCACCCTGCTGCCTCGTCACTAGCTCGGTGAGATCCTTCTATTTTTTGGGCTACTGCTTCATGCTCTCTACCTGTGGTATCATCCTCTCTCGTATTCCCTTGTCTTCTCATCATGCCTGGCCTAGAGGATAAGCTAGAGGCTCTTCAGGCCGCCCTTAGTGAAGCACAGGCCGAGCGCCAAAAGGCACAGGATGAGCTTGATCGTGAGCGTGACGCACAATAGGAGTTAGCTGCCATAGTAGCTACATTGGTTATAGAACGTCTCCGTGCTGTACCAGCGTTTGCTGCAGCTTTCACTGCAGACTAATCAGGGTCCACAGACTCATCTGTTCTGCCTGCTGGTGGCGTTGCCAACGCCTCCTCCCTGCTTTTTCAGCTGGGGGGGGCTCAGCTCGGGCTCTCCCACCAGCGCGCCAGAAAGACTTCGAGACGCCGCCACCTCAATTCACCTCGAAGCTCACCTTCACCTCCTAGGAGACACGCTTCAGTGCGCGGGCCCAAGGTGAGCTGTTGTGGGAGTACTACTCTCCTGCCAAGGCACCTTTTGTGCCGCAGCCGATGGATGCCGCCCGTGCTGTTCGGGCTCTCATCAACGCCGGACCGGAAAATCTCCTGGACGACATCGGCACGTACAATGCCGACCCCATCCGAGGCACAAGTGCAGATCCAGTCGGTGCCTATGCACTCATCCGCTGCCGCAAGATAGTAACTGGGCATGCCACCCAAAGTGCTCTCACTGTTCAGTTCAACACACTGCAGATGCGAGCGGATGAGACTGCAGACGTATACTGGGCCCGCAGTTTTCGGCTCCTACGTGACCTTGGGAAGGCTGCACCAGGTCCCCTCTTGGCCTGCCTTTCCATTGTTGCTGGCCTCATCTCCGAGCTATCAGATCTTTATCTCCATGTGTCTCAGGCTGAACTTGAGCGCTTTGCATCGTCTCCTGTCCCTACTGATGCCCCACCGGGCATTAGTCCTCTCTTTGAATTCACTGCTGCACGTCTCACCGACTGGTGGAATGCTTTTCAGAACAAACGCATGCATCGTGCAACCATTACAGCTATCATCACCTCCTCACCATCCTCTTCTACTGCAGCGTCCTCCACCACTTCCTCTTCCCCGATTGCCGCCCACTCCACTCAGGTTTCCAACCGTGGAGGGAGCAGTGGCTCCGGCCCCAACCGTGGTGGGGGCCGACAAAGTAAAGGGCGTGGGGGTGGTCGTGGGGGCAGAGGCTCTGCCACCTCTGTCGCAGACGTTACCTGCTGGAACTGTGGCGCGACTGGTCACTCGGCGCCCAAGTGCCCCGCTCCGCGTGACGATGCACACCTTGCCTCATCCATGCGTGCTCACTGGGCACGCACCGGCGTCACAACCTCATGAGCCGCAGCTGCCATGACTGTTTCCTCTTCCTCTTCCTCCTCAGCCCTGGCCACCACATTCGCTCCTCTCCAGCAGCCGCCGCCATCTCCTAGCACCTGGGGCTGGGTCCCCCCACCTTCTGGTCCTACCCACTACGGCCCTCCATCCTCATTCTACTCAGCTCCTCATTGGGGACGGGACGATGTTCACTACTCCGACCGCTCATCAGACCGCTCCTCTGACCGCTCCTCTGAGCGCTCTGATCACCGGGACGAGGAGCGCGCCCTCGAGCGACGGCTTGCCGAGCTTCTTCATCTTCGCTCTCAGGGAGGTGAGAGTGTGAGTGGCCAGTTCCGTGTTTTCGTTTGTGAGTCCGATGCCACTCTTTGTGGCTCATCCTCTGGGGCTGTTCAGGGGGACCTGCCTGATGATCGTGCATGGATTGAGGATTGGCAGTCATACACGTTACCCTCTCGTCTTGGTCCTTGCTCTTCGTCCTCTGCACGTGGTACCGTGGCTGTCTGTTTGGCTCTCCCCTCCACACGTGCTTCCCCTGGCCTCTGAATCATTGACTCTGGAACCACGCATCATATGACCTCCTGTTGTTCTTCCTTTGTGTCTCTTGGGCCCGTTCAGTCTGTCCGTTCTGTACGCACTGGCTCCGGCCAACTTCTCCCTGTCCAAGGTGTTGGTGTTGTTCGTTTTGTTGGGCCTGGTGGCACAGTCTACCTTCCCAACGTTTTGTACGTCCCTGACCTTGAAGTCAGTCTGCTCTCTGTCACCACCCTTGACGATCAGGGCATGGACTTCTCGTCCAGCCGCGGCCTTGCCTCTATCTCCCTTTGTTCCTCTGGCCATGTCGTTCTTCGTGGTGTGCGCTGTGATCGCCTTTTCCGTGTGCCGCTCACTTTCTCACCGTCTTCCGTTGCGTCTGCATTTGTTCATGTTGCCCCTTCGCTGTCCCCAGCTCATGCTGAGCTCTTGCATCGCCGCCTCTGTCACATTCACACTGTTGCCATTCAGCGCCTTCTGCGCCTCCAGCCTGCACACGGCCTTGACCCTGCCACCTTCTCTCCACCCTGCTCTTCCACTTGCCTGGACTGTGCCAGCGGCAAAATGCACCGTTCACCCTTCTCCACGTCTGAGTCCACTACCTCTCATCCCCTTGACCTGGTCCATGCTGATGTCATGGGTCCATTGCCACATGACTTCCTTGGGGGCCTTGGTCGTTACGTCCTGTGTCTCACGGATGACTTTTCTCGCTATCGTTGGGTGTTTGCCCTGCGACACAAAAGTGAAGTCACTGACGTCATTGAGTCCTGGCTCCCCCAAGCCGAGCAGGCTTGTCTCCGGTCATTGCACGTATTTCGTAGTGACCGTGGTGGTGAGTTCTTTGGTCCTACGTCCCGCTTCCTTGAATCCCGTGGTGTCCGCCTTGAGTCCTCCGCTCCGTACACCCCCCAACAAAATGGCGTGTCTGAACGCTGGAACCGCACTCTTNGCCTTGCCCGTGTGTGGGGCTGTCTTGCCTCCGTCTGGGTGCCGACTGATCAACGTGACGGCAAACTGTCCCCTCGTGGTCGTTTGTGCATCTTCCTTGGTATCTCCCCCTTCTCGAAGGCGTGGCGCTTCTGGGACCCTTCCCGTTGCCGCGTCATCGAGTCTCGTGACGCCCTATTCTTTGAGCACCTGTTTGAGTGTGACACATCTCGCTTTGGTGGGTCCCTCTTTCCGCCTGTTCGGGGTGGGGGTGGTTCTCTGCCCTTTGGTGGGCCTGTTGGTCTGCCCTCTGGCGGGCCTGCTGGTCTCCCCTCAGTGCGTCACTCGGACCCCACTGCCTCCTCCTCTGCTCATCAGAGCACTTCCTTACCCGGGTCCCCCTCTCCTGTGTCTCCTTCCTCCACTGTCCCGGTGTCCTCTCCCAGTCCAGCTCCTGGCATTCCCACTGCTGCCTCTCGCAACATCGTCCTCTACCTCCCCTCTTAGTGCCGCCACACCGTCTGTCCCTGTTGAGCCAGCGCTTACCTCCTCGCCACCTCGTTCTGCGACTCCTCCTGCCTCTGCGTGTGCTCCGTCCATTCCTCCAGTCTCACCCTACACGCGCGGAGGGCGTCTCAGGGCTCTTCCCTCCCAGACTCAGCCTGTCATTTCCGGTGACCCTGGTCTTCGTGCCCTTGGTCTCACCACCTCTGGTCTGTTCGCATCCGCATCCGTCGTTCATCCCAGCACCGCACTTGGCTACTCTCTTGTCGAACAAGAGTTCCACTCTGCCTTATCGTCCTCTGTTGCAGGCTATGTTGCCTCGTGCTTTGCAGCTGCTGGCCTCTCTCCTCTTCCTCCAGAACCACTGACTGTCCAGGTAGCTCGCACTGCCTCGGACTCTTCGTTGTGGGAACAGGCCATGAAGGCCGAGCTCGATGCACTGTCTGAGCACGGTGTCTATGAGCTCGTTGACCTCCCACCAGGTCGCAAGGCTGTCGCTGCCAAGTGGGTGTATCGTCGGAAACTGAATCCTGACAACACGGTGGAGCGGTACAAGGCTCGTCTTACCGCCAAGGGATTTTCTCAGATTCCTGGTGTTGATTTTGATGAGACCTTTGCTCCCGTCGGTCGATATACCACAGCCAGGGCTCTACTAAGTCTAGTCGCTCAACATGACTGGGAGCTCGAGCAGATGGACGTCAACAATGCCTTCCTGCATGGCAGGTTGGATGAAGAGATCTACATGGTGCAACCACCCGGGTTCTCTGATGGCACCAATCGGGTTTGGCGCCTGCGCAAGGTCCTCTATGGCCTCAAACAGTCCCCACGGTGCTGGAACCAGGAGATCACCGCCACCCTTGAGAAAGGTGGCTACAAGCGAAGTGTCGTTGACCCGGCACTGTTCCTTGGTCCTCCCACAAAACCACTTGTAGCCATTCTTGTGTACGTGGATGATCTCCTCATTGCCTCTCCCGATGCTGCAGCCGTGACAGCCGCCAAGTCCCTACTGCAAGTAGCGTACAAAATGAAGGATCTTGGCCCAACTCGTGTCTTTCTAGGCATGGAGCTGGAGCGCGACCGTGCACGTCGCATCTTGCACGTGCATCAGGCTGCATATATACGCAGCCTGGGGGAGCGCTTCATGCCACTCCTCGCCTCTATCCCCACAGCGTCCACGCCCATGACCCCAGCTGGCCAGTCCCTACTCAAGTCACAGGACCTCTCAAGCCTGGGGGAGCCGGTTGATGTCACAGACTACCTGCGTGTCATTGGCTCTCTCATGTACCTTGCTACGACCACACGTGCAGATGTGGCCTTTGCCGTGAACTTCCTGTCTCAGTTCTCTCAGTGCCCTCGCGAGCGCCATCTCGAGGCAGCATTGCGAGTGGTGCGGTATGTTCTCTCCACCCCCCGTGTTGGGCTGTGCTTCTGTGCACAACCCTCAGTGGTAGTCGATGGCTTCACGGACAGTGACTGGGCCCATGATTCTGATGCTCGCAGTCGCACAGGGTACATCTTTCTAGTTGGTGGGACTGCCGTCTCCTGGAAAAGTGGCAAGCAAGGATGTGTGGCACGCAGCACCGCTGAGGCTGAGTATGTAGCATTGGGTGCAGTCACTTGTGAAGCTGTCTGGTTGTGCCGTCTGCTGCAACAACTACGTGTTCCCATCCGCTGTATCACTCTTCCCTGCGACAACCAAAGCACAAAAGCTATTGCTGAAAACAGTGGCATGCACCACTCACGCACCAAGCACATCAATGTTGAGCACCACTTTGTTCGTGAATGCATTGCCGCCGGCGTCATTCACATCGCATGGGTGGACACACGATCACAGAGAACTGACTTTCTCACTAAGGCCCTCAGTCGCAATGTCTTCAAAGGTGCTGTTCACTCTGTGGGTCTCATCAGTCAGCACGATCCCGGCTGACAGTCAGTCCTGTCGGTTCTTCTCATCTTTTGTGGTCATCTCTTGTGACTCTTTCATGTGTGTATGGGTTGCTTGTGTGCGGGTCATGGGGGAGTGTTGAAGTTCGTTGGCCACTCACAACTCTGTGCCCTCTTGCCTCTCACAATCTGCAGACACTCTGTACAGATTAAATGACAATGGTCTCCCCCTGGGAAGCGTCCAATGTGGCCATCATGGTTGGAGCCGTTGACGCCATCAATCTACTGCTGCTGCTGGACCCAGGAGAGCTCGTTGGCACAGCCGAGACCATTGCATGAATCTCTCTGACTCTATATGACTCTCACTGATGCGGTAGATGCTTGGCACGTACACTCTAACTGCCGTGCCCTGCTTCATATTGCCTTGCCTTGCATGTGGTGGGGGAGTTGCATAGTTCCCGGTGTTGGGATTGTGTCAGTACCACACGGTGACCTCTGGCCTCGTTGCACACTCACCTCACTGACGCAGGTGACTAACTGGAGAGAGACAACTCTTGCTGGCTGCTACGCTGTGGTGGCATGATTTCACGGCGAGTCTCACAACGAGGCATCAGTACAAGTTTCACAGGACTCTGGCTGGCGTGCATGTGTCCACACACATTTGCCTTGGGTTCACACACTCACCTGTTCTTTGACAGTTTTTCTCTCCACTGACCTACTTGACAGGTTGCAACTTTTAGTGGGTACTTTGGTTCGGTTCGACCGTTCGGGTGAGAACGTGCGAGATCGAGCTCGCTGCTCGCTCACTCGCTCTCCCCACCCGACGGCTACCACTTCAGTGCCTGTGACTCGTCTTTTTTCCACCTGTTTGTTGTCCGCTCACTTCTAACTTCCACGTAAACCACCTTGTTGCTTGGTGTCTTCCTTGCACGGGTCCAGCTGCTACTTGCTTGTCTGGCACAGCAGCCTACTGGTATCAGAGCAGGTTGCGTGGAAGACGGGCAACGGATCGATCTGCTGTCTGCGTATTCTGGGCCAAACCCGTGACCACCACTCTTGGCATCGCGCATCCACACCGCCATCACAACCCACCAGCATCACAGCAGCTGACTGCTGTAGCCTCAGCAGCAACGATTGACGGCATTATGCCGTCGAGGATCTTTGGTCTTCCCCTCCTCCTGCTGGCTGGGCTTCCCTCTATTTCCGGGTTGGATGGGGTTGGAACAGGTTTCTACAAGTGCCCCACGGCCTTCCCATATTTCCCACGCCCACTGGGGTGGGGGAAACGCTGCCGAAAAATTTTCGGCAGCGCAAGGGGGGCCCGTCACCGTCTCCTGGCACTATTTGCAGTAGCAGCAGCCTCACAACATCCCAGCAGCGGTGGATCTAGCTCCTTAGATCCGCAGCAGCAACTCAGCAGCAGCACCTTATCAACACGCTTCGCAGCAGCATTTTATCAGCGGCGCAGCATTAGCTCAGCACCAACTCAGCAACAGCGCAGCATCAGCTCAGCAGCACTTTAGCAGCAGTGCAGCATTAGCTCAGCGCCAACTCAGCAGCAGCTCAGCAAACAGCTCAGAGGCAGCTTAGCAGCAGCTCAGCAGCAGATCAGTGGCTGCTCAGCAAACTACTCAGCAGCAGCTGAGCAGCACCTTAGCAGCTTCGCAGCAGCATTTTAGCAGCAGTGCAACATTAGATCAGCACCAACTCAGCAGCATCTCAGCAAGCAGCTCAGAGGTAGCTTAGCAGCAGCTTAGCAGCAGATCAGTGGCTGCTCAGCAAACTACTCAGCAGCAGCTGAGCAGCACCTCAGCAGCTTCGCAGCATCATTTTGGTAGCAGTGCAGCATTAGATCAGCACCAACTCAGCAGCAGCTCAGCAAGCAACTCCGGGGCAGCTTAGCAGGAGCTCAGCAGCAGATCAGTGGCTGCTCAGCAAACTACTCAGCAGCAGCTGAGCAGCAACTCAGCAGCTTCGCAGCAGCATCCTAGCAACAGCGCAGCATTAGCTCAGCAGCATATCAGCAGCTGCTCAGCAAGCAGCTTAGCAGCAGCTCAGCAGCAGCTCAGTAGCAGCACGACAGCAGCAGCAGCAGCAGCTGCAACAACTACCTGCACCGTAGCAGCCGCATAACCAACGTGACAGGAGCGGCAAGCGGCGTTGTGGAGGATCTGCACTGCAACGCTGTAGCCGCCTCCGCACCACCGTCTGGTGGTGGCCGCCGTCACGCTGGCGCACTGGGAGGATCCCGGCGG
>SZWC01026196.1:14952-33062 GCA_023375785.1 Penium margaritaceum
GGGGGGGGGGGGGGGGGGGGGGGGGCAACCTCTGCCATAAAGCCATCGTGCAAAGATAAAGAGCATCAGTCAACGACGTTGCCATCACGTGCACTCATGCCACCTCATGCCATGCCACCTCATGCCATGCCACCTCATTCCATGCCACCTCATTCCATGCCACCTCATTCCATGCCACCTCATTCCATGCCACCTCATTCCATGCCACCTCATTCCATGCCATCTCATCCCATGCCACCTCATGCCACGCACTGCAGCAGGAATGCAGCGGCGGCCGATGCTGTACACTCACACGCGTGCAAGAGGGAGCAGCCAACTCTCACACTCTCACCCATTCCAAGTGCCAAAGCCCATTCCCATTCCCACACCCACACCCATAACCATACCCATACCCATACCCATAACCCATACCCATACCCATACCCATACCCATACCCATACCCATACCCATACCCATGCGCATGCATGTCCGTGCTCCTGCCCGTGCCCTACTGTACCTTGACTAGCCCATCCATGAAACTGTGACTATGACTGTGACTGTGACTATGCCACCCACCATGCCCAACCCGACAACGACCAAGACCATGCCTGTGCCCATCAACATGCCCTTACCCTTGCAAATCTATGTCCATGACAATGCCCATGCCTATGCCTATGCCTATGCTCATGCCCAGGCCCACGCCGACAACCATGCTCCGGACAGTGCCCATGACCATGCATATGTCCAAGGCCATACCCACGGCTGTACCCATAGCAATGGCCAGGGCCAGACCCATGCTCATTCCCTTGCCCATGCTCATGCCTACGCCCCCGCCCTCGCCCATGCCCCTGACCATGCCCATGACCATGACTATGACCATGCCCATGACAATGCACATGACCATACCCATGCCCATGACCATGACCATGCCCATGACCATGCCCATGACCATGACCATGACCATGACCATGACCATGCCCATGCCCATGACCATGACCATGCCCATGACCACGCACATGACCATACCCATGGCCATGACCATGCCCATGCCCATGCCCATGCCCATGCCCATGCCCATGCCCATGCCCATGCCCATGCCCATGCCCATGCCCATACCCAGAGCCACGGGCCTCATTGTCTTCATCGAGCGACCCTTCCTGAGGCCCGTAACAACGCCCAAGCGCATGCCACACGCCACACGACACACGACACACAACACATGACACACGACACACGACAAACGCCACAGGACACACGACACACGACACACGACACACGACACACGACACATGACACACGACACACGACACACGCCACACGCCACGCACACACACTCACTATGCTGTTCATGCCGTGCGCGACCTCACGGGAGAGCGCAAACGCAAGCGCACATGCGCGTGTGCGCGTGAGCGGCCCAAAGAACCAGACAGCCGCGGCCGCGGCCACAGCCACAGCAACTGCCACTGCCACGGCGTTCTTCCCTCCTCGAGCCAGACGGCGTGAGAGGAGGCCAGAGGGCGAGAGGACTAGGAAGGAGATCGGTGCTTCCGCACGCACTGCAGAGACCGCTTGGCTCGCCTTGGCTCGGCTAGGCTCGGCTAGGCTAGGGGGGTGAGCTGGAGGTGCATCCCGGCACCGCCCAGTGGGCTACACGCTGAATCTGCCCCGCAGCACCGATCAAGCGCAGGCGGCGAAGGCAGGGCCGCTCGTACGGGGCGGGCTCGGACGCCGCAGGCGATTTCCGACGTAGCTGCCGGATCTCGACATCCTCCCGCGCCACCAGCAGCAGCAGCAGCAGCAGCAACACCAGCAGCAGCAGCAGCAGCAGCAGCAGCAGCAGCAGCAACACCAGAAGCAGCAGCAGCAGCAGAAGCAGTAGCAGCAGCAGCAGCAGCAGAAGCAGTAGCAGCAGCAGCTGAAGCAGGAGCACACGACGCCGGAGCCTGTGGGGAGGTTCGTGAGCACGTGCACTTGCAAGCTGGACGGAGAACCTACGGATAAGTCGAAGACGACGACGGAGGTGAACCAGCGCTTTGGCTTAGATTTTTTTTAAAAAATTCCTCTGGTCGTAACCTTGCGCTTTGGCTTAGATTTGCACTTGTCCCATATTGGGCGGGATGTGGTGTGGCTCTTGGCAAAAGCTTGCCTACATTGTGTAAAGTCCTTGACTTACATCAGTCCCTTAACTCCGTGAGTGGGTATTTATTTCCCTACATTCTTGGCCCACCGCGCGCAGACCTCATAATTTTTACACCTATCAGCCGAGGGCATTTTGGCCACCAGCCCCGACCTCCAGTGTTTCGTTTCAGATTACCCTGAAAACTTCGACCACTTTCCATGATGATCGAAAGAAGTGCTGCGATTCGTATTAATGTTTTGATACTGTTCGGTTCATTTCTCGACGGCGCTAGACTTTCATAAAATCGCGCCCGCTTTTAGAAACTATCTTCTATGTTTTCAAGCATTTTATTTTTCTTCTCTCCACCTTTCATAGCAGCGTCTGTCACGCATTGTTCACTGCAGCGCGCCCTCACACACAAAAAAATTGCTGAGGGGGTTCCTCTATTCCCTCGTTTTGGAGCCTACAGTTGGATTGGTCTATTTTCACCGGTTTCTTAGACTTTTTGTTTCTATATGCGCATGTGGGTGAAACTATATCCTCACACTTTTGTTTGCTTAAAACTAACTTCTATACTTTCAAGCGTTTCTTCACCGTCTTGAGAAGTTTCCTAGAACCTTCCTAACCACTTACCGCGACACTAGGCGTCAGCGCCAGGTCAGCGTGTCACAACAGTCACAAGTTAGAGACAAAACTGCAAGGGTCTGGGATGGGACACGAACAGAGTGTCAGGAAACTCAAACTGAATATAATTGCAGAGAGGGATGACAACTGAGCAACAATGAGCCTAAATAGTTGCTGGCCGCCTAGAGTCGCTAGGGGCGGCGGTATTTTCATACCTGCTCAAACTGGCCTAAAACCACGGTTTTAGCCGTAACTCACTGCTCAGGTGTCAGAGTCACCCGCTGTCTGCACCAAAACGTGCAGAACGATGAGCTCTATGCAACGGACCCACACAAGGTGGGTTTGCATCATCCAGACACGGGTAGCAAGCAAAACAAGGAAATCGGCCAAAATGGCCTATCCACCGAGAAAACTCTAGAGCACTCGGAACTGCACTAAGAGCACCCATATATGTACGAGTGCAGTACCGAGACATCAACGTGTGCTTTCCACGACAGGAAGCACACCCAAAGTCGCAGGTCTCCTCATCGCACCGGTACAGGCTGCCGGGTGCGTGGGTCTCGACCACCGAGAAAACTCCAGCAACGGCAGACCAGCCAG
Source organism: Penium margaritaceum (assembly GCA_023375785.1). Taxonomy (NCBI): domain Eukaryota; kingdom Viridiplantae; phylum Streptophyta; class Zygnematophyceae; order Desmidiales; family Peniaceae; genus Penium; species Penium margaritaceum. The sequence continues at coordinate 18,276 of SZWC01026196.1, forward strand.
TCTGGCTGTAGAGACGCATCATCTTCGTCACACCTGTCATGTCGTAGCTCCTGGATAAGTCCCTGGACGATCCGGAGTCCTGTCGGGTCGTCACGATCTCCAATGCGGCCACCGCTCACCATCAGCTCCGGGTACACCCGTAGCTGCCACGGCTGTGGCTCGTGACGGGTGGAAGCCACACATACCAACACTCCCCCTGGCTGACACATCCGTCAAGGTCACAATGGCTGAGCAAAGACAGGACAGGATGGTTCGGAAAACCAATCATGACAAGCACCGATCAAGCATGCCACAGCACAGGGTCTCCTCGTGACAATGGTTGCATCCCACCAAGTGCCCGGGTCTCGACCATGCACAAAGGCAATCACACACACGTGTCAAACATTATGCAAGAGAGACAAAGAAACAAGGTCTCCGCGTGACTCCGGAAAATGTCTCCGGGTATCCGGGTCTCGACCACATCATGCATGGATCACACATAGCACATGGGGACAATGGGTCTCCACATCACACCGGTGGAACTCACCAGGTGCGCGGGTCTCGACCACATCATGCATGGATCACACCTAACACACGGAGGCAATGGGTCTCCACATCACACCAGTGGAACTCACCTGGTGCGCGGGTCTCGACCAGCATAACCTCAATCACAACATCGCGCCACACTCCAAACAACCTCGCTGTCCTCACAAGAGTGTCAGGCCAAAGCCCTGGGCTGCAGTGGCTGACAGTATGAGCAAAGCTGATGGCTGGTCCCAACACAATCCGTGAGGAGGGAGCACGGCTCCCCCATGGCCACAAACCCCTGCACAGCAATAGCAAGGGTGACGACGATGCTGGTGGGATGTGCTCGGACAGAGCCTCACCCCGGAGCTGCGTCGTCGCTGTCATCGTCATCGCTGTCGTAGTCGTCACTACTGTCGTCATCTGCTGATGTGACTGGTGCAGCGCTGAGGGCCTCCTCCAAAACAATCGCCTGCTGTATGGCCTCCAGCTGCTGAGCTGCATATTGCCTCGCGGCCTCCGCAGCGTCGAGGCGCGTGTGGAGCTCGACAAGCTCTGAAGCGGCAGCCGACCGGCTGGCTGCATCTGCGGCATGTAGACGGTCAGTCGCGAAACGAACCTGACGGTGGACCTCGATAGTGTGCGCGTCAGCACGAGCCAGAGTCTCCTGTAGCCTCGCGGTCTCACCCCGTAGGAAGGAGTGGAGCTGTGCCTGCTCGTCGCACAAGTCGACGTCCTCTACGTCAGTCGTCGACTGAAGTGCCGTCGGGCCACGAGGTGCTGGTAGAGCGGGAGCGCAAGACAATGAGTCGTCACGTAAGTCGTCTGGAGCTGTAGGAACAATTGCTGTGAAGACACCTGCTCCTCGTGACACACCTGTCGCTCGTCCGTCAGCTGCTGGCCGGACGTCGGCATGTGTAGGTACAGCTGCATCCGCGGCGACGTCGTGGTCATCGAAGGTGCGGTCAGTGTCGTGGTGCTCCTCGTGACCCCTGGTGCGCAGCCTATCATCCACCTGCTGCTGGAGGTCCGCCTGTCCCAGACGTGCATCCTGTAGAGAGCACTCGGCTGCCTCGAGGCGCCTGTGCACATCCTCCACACACTCCTCGACAGCCCGTCGTGCTGGAACATCCACGGTGTAAGAATGGCTGCTGGCCTCCCGGAGCTCGACCATGAGACTCTGCACGTGCGCCTCCGCTCGAGCCACCATTGCCTCCTGCTCGTCGACCGCAGAGCGTATGCGCTCAGGTACAGGAACTGTAGCCACCACTGTAGCTGTGTCATCGGCTGGAACCGCCATGGTGCCAGCGACATCGGTCAGGGCAGCGAGGGGACAGAGGTCCGCAGCTCGCTCTGCATCCTCCATGTCGCACACGCGAACGTCTGCTGTCACCGAGGGGCCATCTCGTGCTCGTGCCACGGCTACTGCAAATACGGCAGCGCACTGGGCCTCTACATCTGCCTCCGACCCTGCGTCTGACCACTCCACAACGGACGACTGGTCCTCATAGAGGAAGTCTGCCTCGTCCTGGTAGTCCATCACCTCCTCCTGCTGCCCAACACTATCTGCCAGAACCACTTGGGCGTCTGCTGTGGGCCGAGCATCAGCATCTGTATCACTTGCTCCTCCTGCTGCTGCTCCTGGCACCAAAGCATCTGCCAAGGCATCAACGATCACCATCTCCATCCCTGAATCTGACTCAGCATCGGACCAATCCTCCTCTGACGAAGAGTCTCCGTCACGACAGACGTCGCCCCCGCCGAACACTCTGCTAACTGAGCCTGCTGTGTAGTGTCATCCGCCTCAACCATCCTGCGCTCCACAGCAGTCGCCTCACCAATGCTGAGCTCCACCGCGGTCGTGAGCGGACAAACCATCCCCCCCACGACTGACACCTCGGCAGGAGCTGTGGGGACTCGGCAGACCAAGCCGAGGACAGGGGACGAGGGGGTCTCGTCACGTGTGACTCCTCCCACAGTCGCATCTGGTGGTGGTGCGTGTGCACGACGTGCAAGACGAGCAGCTCGTCGCCGCGCACGACGAGTGCGAGCACGAGCGGTACGGCCAGGGGCTGAGGGTCCGTCCGTCGGTATGATGCCGACTGCCTCCAAAACGGAGCGGAGGGCGACGGATGTAGACGAGAGATCTGGCATACTAGCATCGTCAGAGGAAAGGATGCAGGATGGGGAGGAGGATGGAGATGAAGTGGGAAGTGACATGAGCGGCGGGGTGGCAGCTCGCTCGGAAGTCACGTGGTCAAGGAGCTGTTGGACCATGCGCTAGAGGTCCCCGACCTTCATGTGTAGGTCGGCCACATCTCCTCGCAAAAGCGTTGTGGCATCACCCGGTGACGTATCCACCGAAGGAGGAGGTGGAGAGGGTCGTACCCAAGGGGGATGCCACCTAGGAGGGCGCTGTCGGCACTGGCGCCAACCATGCTGCCTATCTCGACAGTAGTAACACGAAAACCCTGAATGCAACTGGGGCACGTGCCACGGTTGCATCGATCACTCTGCCTGTGGCGGCTGCCACGGCTGAGGCTCAGGCGCAGACCATGGCGCAGGCGATGCCCATGGGTACACTGTGTAGCTCATGTTGAGAGCTTAGCGTGGGTGATAGTCCTGTACACTCGATCCCGGTGGCACAAAGAACCACGTAGAGGGATGCGAATGGAGCAACGTCTCCAAACTGGCTGCGATGTCGTCAATCACGACCTCAAGTCGCGACCTCAACTCGCGTTCGGTACCGCCGATGCTACACCGAGTGCCGTCGTCAGCCGACGGCTGTGGCCTCAAGCCACCTTCGCTGGTGCTGCTACTGCTGCGACTCTCGCGGCGGCTGCAGCTTCAGCGGTTTTCGTCGTCAGCCGACGGTGGTGGCCTCAAGCCACACTAGGAGGTAAAAAGTAATAAACAAAAGCAAAATCAAGAACCCACCTTTTGGAAGGAAATTCAGTAGGGGGAACCCCTTTTTTTTTTTTTGTTCACCGAACGCTCTAGGTGGGGTACCCCTTCTCAGGGTATTTCTCAAATACCCCACTCGAGGACCCCCCCTGTCCTCCCCTTTTTTTTTCCGGTTGTCTGGCTCGACCCTCGCGGCAGGCGCAGTGGAGGGGGAGGCTTGCTCCCCCCCCCTCGCGCGCAGCCGGCCGGAGGCCTCCCGTCGGCCTCTCCTGGCCCTCTTGGCCGGCGGGAGGCCGGCGTCTGGCCGGCACGCGCCGGCTCAAGCGCCGGCGCTTGGCCGTGAGAAGATTCCAGGAAGCTTCCTAGCCTTTCTGCTTGCTAGCCTGACAGCACGGGTCTGGCTGGTTGACACACAGGTCATGCAAGGGACAGCAAGGGTAGGGAGAGACACGTGCACTTGTATCTCAAGCTTCAACTGAAGTAAATGCAGAGAGAAATAACAAATGACAGGTCCACAGCATAAATAGCCGCCGTGGCTCACGGCGGGTGGCGCACACGGCGGTGCCTGTCAAACCTGACCCGGCCCAAAACCACTGTTTTGGCCATAATTCTGCGCACAAGCGTCCAAACGGAGCGCCGTCTGATCCTACGGATCCACTACGAAAAGACAGACACAACGACTGGTCACACGCCTACGTCCGGGAACAGCCGGAGAGTGTAAGAAAACAAACATGTAAATCAGCCTGGCAGGGCTGTCCACCGAGAAAATCCTGAAGACCTCCAAACGTAGTCCGTGGGCTGTGGGAGCCCTCTAGTACACTGGGTAGGCTGCCAGGCTGCCTCCAGCGGGTGGAGCATCACCTCAGGGAACTCTGTCTCCAGCTGGGTCCGCCTCAAGGATCTACACGAGCATGGACACGGCCGAGTGGTCACAACCAAATGTACAACTGTGTATGACTGACAACATCACAACACTCCCCCATGACCCGATGGTACGCATGTCCATACACGTGCAGAACGCGTGCCGGTGCAACACAGAGTGCTCAACAGGGACCCGGACAATCACCCACTAATGGACAGGGGTCGCAATCCGACGGAACGAACAGCCTCGAGGAACTTCCCACGTGCCAGTGCCTTGGTCAGGAAGTCAGCGCGCTGCAAGTCTGTGCCCACCCAGACGATGGAGATCAACTGCCGCTCCACCAGATCGCGCACGAAATGATACTTGACAGCGATGTGCTTCGTGCGTGCGTGGAACACACCAGAGTTCTCAGCGATCTCGAGAGCACTCTGGTTGTCGCATCGGCGGATGATGGTAGGCACGGACTGACCCAAGCACTGGAACAACCGCTGCAGCCACACCGCCTCAGCGGCGCCAACGCCCAGAGCAACATACTCAGCCTCTGAGGAGCTGCGAGCAATGCACCCCTGCTTGCCGCTGCGCCAAGACACAGGGGTGCCACTAAGCAGGAACACGTAACCTGTGCGGCTGCGTCCATCAGGACTCCATGCCCAGTCGCTGTCGGTGTAGCCATCTACCACAACCGAGCACTATCTCCGAAAGCAGAGACCGTGATACGGTGTGGAGACCACGTACCGGACGACTCGCAAAGCTGCGTGCAGAGCGCGAGCCCGAGGGGACTGACTGACTTGTGCAAGTAGGTTGACAGCGAACGCAATGTCGGGACGCGTGGTCGTGGCCAAGTACATCAGTGAGCCAATGATGCGCAAGTACAGGGTCACGTCCACAGTCTCGCCCAGATCAGCTGGGTCTGTCACCTTCAGGGCGTCTTGCCCGTCGGGAGTGATGGGTGACGAGGCGGCGGGAACAGCGCCAAGGAGGTCAGCAAACCGCTCCCCCACAACCTGTGCATATCGTGCCTGATGGAGGAGGAGTGTCCGTCGACGACGATCACGCACAATCTCCATCCCGAGGAAAACAGCCGCTGGACCAAGGTCCTTCATCCTGTAGGCGGCCTGCAGGACCGCCTTGGCCTCCTTCACGGCCTCCAGTGAAGGAGACGCAATCAGGAGATCGTCCACATACACCAGAATGGCAGTGNAGTCATGGTGAGCGACCACACCAAGCAGCGCGCGAGCTGTGGTCATGCGGCCAACAGGGGCAAAGGTGTCAGTGAAGTCGATCCCCTCAACCTGAGAGAATCCCTTGGCAGTCAAGCGGGCCTTATAGTGGTCTAGTGAGCCGTCAGGCTTCACCTGCACGACATTCCGTCCCTCAGGACGGTCGACCAGCTCAAAGACTCCGTGCTCCCGGATGGCCCTGAGCTCGTCCTCACAGGCGGCCCTCCACTGCTCAGCATCCTCTCCTGAGAGAGCCTCCTTTAACGTGTCTGGATCAGGGACCGTCAAAGGGGAGCTCCGAGTGGCCAGGACACATGCCTCATGGGACAAGCTGGGTGCACCTCCGTGTAGGTGCCTTGGACACTTAGGCCGAGAGCCTTTGTGCCAGGTTCACCACTTTGTACGCTGCTCGTGCGTCGTCTGGGTGGCGCAACCGCAGTCGAAGGTTCTCATGAGGCCAGTGGGCGGAGACGCCGACCTGGTCCACAGGAGTAGCCCGAGTCTGAGCTGACCAACGGTTCTGGCACAGGGAGGGCAGGTGCTGTCTCTGGAGACGCTGGAGGCGTGAGGGAGACAAGCGCGGCAGGCGCTGGCGAAACAGGCGCTGCAGGCACGGACGAGACGGTCGCGGCAGGCGTGGACGAGACAGTCGCGGCAGGCGCGGGTGAGGCAGGCGCCGCAGGCGAAAAGGCGGCAGGTGCAGCCCCGGCAGGCGAAGCAGGCGCTGCAGGTGCGGGCAAAGCAAGCGCTGCAGGTGCGGGCGAAGCAGCCGCTGCAGGTGCGGACGAAGCAGGCGCTGCAGGTGCGGGCGAGGCAGTCGCGGCAGGCGCGGGCGAGGCAGTTGCGGTAGGCGCGGGTGAGGCAGGCGCGGCAGGCGCAGGCGAGACAGTCGTGGCGGGCGCAAGCGGGGCAGGCGTAGAGACTACAGGCCCGACAGCAATGATGGCCGGGTCAATGGTGGCCAGCGACGGTCCCACCCCGGAGGCACCCCGGACGGACTCACCCTGTGGGGTAGACTCCCCCATCCGACGGGAGGCCTCACAGGTGGGAACGTGAGACGCTGCCTGGGTGAGAATGGCAGACAGGTCGCGGTACGACAGTGCCTCAAAAAACAGCGCGTCGCGCGACTCAACGATGCGGTGGCGACCCGCATCCCAGAAACGCCACGCTTTGGAGCGCGAGGAGACACCGAGGAAGGCACACATCCGGCCGCGCGGAGAGACCTTGGACCCCTGCTGGTCCTCGGTGTACCAGACACAGGCCAAGGAACCCCAGACGCGAGCAAGCCTGAGGTCCGCACGGTGACCGAACCACAGCTCATACGGCGTGACGTGGTCCGGCAAGGGACCATGCGGGANGCGCATGGCGCGAACCGCGTCCTCCATGGTGCGGTTCCAGCGCTCGGACACACCGTTCTGCTGTGGCGTAGCAGGGGCCGAGAGCTGGTGACAGATACCAAGCTCGGCGAAGTGAGTGGTCAGCTCACCGAGATACTCACCGCCGCGGTCAGAGCGGAAGGTGTGGAGGGAGTGACGAGACTGACGCTCGGCCATCACGAGCCACAAGCGCACGGCTAGAGCAGCATCACTCTTGTGGCGGAGGCAGTAGACCCACCGCATGCGGGTGAAGTCATCCGTGAGTGTAAGAACATACCGACCACGGTCAGCGACAGACTCGATAGGGAGAGGTCCGAGGAGGTCCGAGTGGACAAGCTCCAGGGGACGTTGCGCGCGAGTGACGGAGGAAGGGTAGGTGCATCGATGCATCTTGCCCTGAGCGCAGAACAGACAGTCGGTCTTGGGCGGCTTCTTGAAGGAAGCCGCGTCAAGACCGAGAGCGGGCTCTGTACGAATGAGCCTGGACACAGTGTCCGTGCTCACATGACACAGGCGCCGATGTAACAGGCGCTGGTGGTCAGGAGACAATACCCCCGTGACAAAGACGCGGGCAGATGAGCAAGGGGAAGAGTCAGGAGCAGAGCAGCGCACGATGCGATACAGGTCATCCACAACAGAGGCACGCAACACAACCGTGGAAGTGTCAAGTGGAGTAATCGTGGCATCATCAATGGAGTGGTGAACAGAGAGACCCATCCTCGTGCAGGCACGGACAGAGAGCAGGCTGAGCTCGAAATCAAGCACGAAAAGCACGTCAGAAAGATACACGGGACCAGACGGACCATCGAACCGTACGACCCCTGTCCCCTGAACAGGTAGTGACTGCCCAGAACCTGTCCGAACTGACCGAACAGACCCAACAGGACCAAGCACGACAAAGGCGGTACGGTCGCTGGTCATGTGGTGAGTGGCCCCTGAGTCAATGATCCAGTGGCCACTCGCCTCACGACCTATGGTGGTCACGGTACAACGAGCAACGGAGCACGCTGCCTCTGCTGGACGCTCAGCAGGTGTGGCAGGACAGCGGGACAACGCATGACAATGCGACTCATCCAACCACTCTATGCTGTCAGACTCATCCTCACCAGGCGACGCAGCCCCCCCACAAGTACGACCACGTGCCACAAACACAGATGGACAGTCAGTCTGTGGACCACTCGGTTGTGACAGCACACTCGCACCTCCCTGTGAGCGAAGTGCCAGTAGTTGAAGTAGCTCCGCGATGGTCTGGTCCCTCGGGTCCGGCGTGGTACTCCCCCCGGATGGCGGAGGATCTGCCGCCGGTGCTGCCCCCGAGGTCGCTGCGGCACGGGCTGCTGCTCCAGTGCGGATCCGCTCCTCGTGTGCTGCCTGAAGACCGCGGGTGATCCTCGCCCAGTCCAGCTCCTGCTGTCACTCAGTGTAGCGATGAGGTCCGCCGCAGTTGTGGCAGCGGACCGCCCGTCCCGTGCCACCGGAAGGCTGCTGCGGTCCCCTCTTCTTCTTCCCCTTCTTCCCCTTCACGGCTGCTACAGTGGCTGTCGGAGTAGTAGGGGAGGAAGCGGGAGAGGCAGAGGTGGAGCTGGTGGGGGTGAAGGTGGACGACATTGTGGAAGGCGTAGAGGACGTCGCTCCCACTGCTACTGCGGCCATGGCGCCTTGCCGATGCGCGCGGGCTGCCTCGTCAGCTGTCGTTACCTGGATGAAGTACCGCTGCACCCAGGGCAACAGCTGCAGGGTGTCGGACATGGACGCGAGGATGTCCTGGTCGAGGCGGGAGAAGGTGTCAGTGAGCTCGGGGCGCACTCCCAGCATGATGGTGTCCAGCGCCCAGAGCTGAGAGCCGCCTCCGGTGCCCAGACGAGTGTACAGGCGCATGGCCCGACGCCAATAATCAGCTGCTGACTCCGAGGATCCCTGATGAAGGGAGTGGAACTCGCGAAGGCGCGCTGACCGGGTCGCGTGAGTCTCTGCTGCAAAAAGGGTCAGCGCCAGCTCCCAGCCGCGGCGCGGGTCTGCGCCTGCTCCTGTCCCAGGCACGCCCAGGAAGGAGCGGAAGTCGACCACTGTCTCCTGTGGAACTGCGTACAGCAGTCCACGCATGGCACGCGCTGCCGTCTGGGACTGGAGCGGATCAGCCGTCTGGTACTGGCTGTGGTAATAGGGCCAGACTCCCTCTGAGTCTCCCCATACCTGAAACAGCACCTCCCAACAGTCAAACCCCGCCTTGTTGTCGTAGCGAGGCGGGGAAGTCTCAAAGTCCTTGGGTCGTCGCTCCGTGGGGAGCTGGACCTCTGGTGGTGCTAGGAGCGGGCGTGGGAAGGGCATGAAAGGCATCAACGCTGCTCCTCCAGCGGCACCCGAGACCTGACGCGGGTCGGTCTGCTGCTGCTGCTGCTGCTGCTGCTGTTCCCTCGGACTGGGCGTCGGTGTCTCAATGCGCAGGCTCCTCATCTGCTCCATCAGCCGGCGAAGCGCGTCCTCCCCAGTGGGAGGTGGCGCCTGATCCCACTCCTCGACCATGGACTCTCGTCTCTGTGCAGGGGCGGCAGTGGGGCCTGCAGACTCCTGGGCCGATGGGGTTGCCTCTCTCTCTCTCCTGGGCTGATGTCCCGGTGTCCCAGACAGAGAGACCAAGGCATCGTGGATCTGTCGCAGCGTAGGTGACTGCTCATCCTGGCGCTGGCGGAGTGACGACTGCTCCACCAGCAGGAAGTCAATCGCCTTTGAGCGTGGGCTGCGGCCCCCGCTCGTGACGGTGTCCTCCAGCTCCTTGCCCTTGGAGCTGCTCGGCTCCATGCTGAGGCGGTGCGAAAGTCGTCCGAACGCAGAACCGTCAGCGTTTCTCGCCGATTTAGGACGGTGGCAAAAGTCGACCTTCTGACCAAAAAATCGGCTAAGTGCTGAAAATTTAAAAATTTAAATTTTCACCACTAAAAATTGAAGGTTGTCCAAATGAAGCGATATTTGGAACACAGAGGCGTCTGAAGATGCTGAAGACAATGGTGAAATTTTCGTCTTCGAAAAGTGGGGAAAAAGGCCAAAACGATCTGATTTTGTGCTCAGGCCGAAAAAATGAAAAATTCAAATCAGTGATGCGGAACGGTGAATGCTGGAGGCTACAGAGCTCCAAATGAGGCGAGGAAGGGCGCGATGGAAAGCTTGAGATCTAAGCTTTCCAACGAGCCATAGCGCGCAACTTTTGGTGGCTATTTGAGTCCGGCACAGGCGGGTGAAGAGAGGATGGCGGCTGACGCGATTTGCGTCTGCGGCTCCTCCATGTCCGTGCGACTTCCAGGAAGCTGCACGGCTGGAGTCAGCACCTACAAAAGGTACTGGTGCCTCTGGTGCCTGAGTGGCCACGGCCGCCGCTGCTGCTGTTGCTCGCTGATGGTGCTGTTTCTCGCCCGGTTTGCGGCTCCAAGTCGCCACACGGGCGGCCTCGGACCGGCTGCTGCTGCGCGCAAGGGCTCCAACGGCCTCAAGCCGTTGTGGCACGCTGCAGCTGCAGCACGAACCTGCCGTTGCGGTTTCTGACGCATCAGGATGATGGCATATGCGTCGCTGCGTGCTCTTGTCGCTTCAAGCGACTCAGGGTGGTGATGGGTCCAACCAGGACCTGCTGCTGCTGCTGTGGGCTGCTGCCACTGCTGCTGCTCACTGCTGCTGCAGCTGCTGCGTCTCTGCTGCGCAGCACGACGAGCACTGGCTCGCCTGCTCTGATACCATGAGAAGATTCCAGGAAGCTTCCTAGCCTTTCTGCTTGCTAGCCTGACAGCACGGGTCTGGCTGGTTGACACACAGGTCATGCAAGGGACAGCAAGGGTAGGGAGNCATAAATAGCCGCCGTGGCTCACGGCGGGTGGCGCACACGGCGGTGCCTGTCAAACCTGAACCGGCCCAAAACCACTGTTTTGGCCATAATTCTGCGCACAAGCGTCCAAACGGAGCGCCGTCTGATCCTACGGATGCACGACGAAAAGACAGACACAACGACTGGTCACACGCCTACGTCCGGGAACAGCCGGAGAGTGTAAGAAAACAAACATGTAAATCAGCCTGGCAGGGCTGTCCACCGAGAAAATCCTTAAGACCTCCAAACGTAGTCCGTGGGCTGTGGGAGCCCTCTGGTACACTGTGTAGGCTGCCAGGCTGCCTCCAGCGGGTGGAGCATCACCTCAGGGAACTTTGTCTCCAGCTGGGTCCGCCTCAAGGATCTGCACGAGCATGGACACGGCCGAGTGGTCACAACCAACTGTACAACTGTGTATGACTGACAACATCACAACAGGCCGGCGCTGTCGCACCCTCCGGGGCACGACGGGCCCGACTGACCGGACCCCCCCCCTTCTCTTGGACGGGGTCCCTCGCGTCGGGTCCCCCTCAAGCCCGACAGCAGCAGCTGCTGCAGCAACTGCTGCTGCGGTTGCTGCAGCAACTGCTGCTGCTGCTGCTGCTGCTGCAGCTGCTGCCTGCTGCTGCTGTTGCTGCGGCTGCTGCTGCGGCTGCTGCTGCGGCTGCTGCCTGTTGCTTCTGCTGCTGCGAATGCTGCTACAGCAGCTGCTGCAGCTGCTCGCCGCCGCCGCTGCTGTTATGGCTGCCGCTGCGCCTGCTGCACGCCGCTGTTGTTGCTGCTGCTGCTGCTTGGCTTAGAGAAGTTTCCTAGAACCTTCCTAACCACTTGCCGCGACACTAGGCGTCAGCGCCAGGTCAGCGTGTGACAACAGTCACAAGTTAAAAACAAAACTGCAAGGGTCTGGGTTAGGACACGAACAGAGTGTCAGGAAACTCAAAACTGAATATAATTGCAGAGAGAAATGACAAATGACAGGTCCAGGGCATAAATACCTGCCGCGGCGCACGGCGGGTGTCGCACGCGGCAGTCCAAGAGCTGTCCTAAAACCGGCCCAAAACCACTGTTTTGGCCGCAACTCTGCGCACAGACATCCAAACGTAACACCGTCTGAACCTAGAGATGTAGAATCTCGAGCCGGACGCTACGGCTGGTCACACGCACAAGTCCGGCATCGATCGGTGAACGGACAATGCAAAACATGCAAATCAGGCTCGAGAGCCAGTCCACCGAGAAAACTCCAGCGCCTGCAGAAAAACTACAGAGCACCCGAGCAAGCACCCGGGACGTCGTGGCAACCGTCTGGCAGCTGCTAGTGGCTGGATCCACCAACCGTCAGTGCTCCGGCGCCAGCTGGACCCGTAGCTGCCACGGCTGTGGCTCATGACGGGTGGAAGCCACACATACCAACACTCCCCCTGGCTGACACAACCGGCAAGGCCACAATGGCTGAGCAAAGACAGGACAGGATGACTCGGGAAACCAAACATGGCAAGCACCAATCAAGCATGCCACAGCACAAGGTCTCCTCGTGACAATGGTGCGCACCACCAAGTGCCCGGGTCTCGACCATGCACGAACGCAATCACACACACGTGTCAAACATCATGCAAAGAGACAAAGGAACAAGGTCTCCTCGTGACTCCGGAAGAATGTTTCCGGATATCCGGGTCTCGACCACATCATGCATGGATCACACATAGCGCATGGGGACAAAGGGTCTCCACATCACACCGGTGGAACTCACCAGGTGCGCGGGTCTCGACCAGCATAACCTCAATCACAACGTCATGCCACATCCAAGCAAACTCGCTGTCCTCACAAGAGTGTCAGGCCAAAGCCCACACACCAACACTCCCCCTGGGCTGTACACCTAACAGTATGGCTCCCCCATGGCCACATAACCCTGCACAGCTATAGCAACGGCGACGGCGATGATGGTGGGATGTGCATGNTCCGGATATCCGGGTCTCGACCACATCATGCATGGATCACACATAGCACATGGGGACAAAGGGTCTCCACATCACACCGGTGGAACTCACCAGGTGCGCGGGTCTCGACCAGCATAACCTCAATCACACGTCATGCCACATCCAAGCAAACTCGCTGTCCTCACAAGAGTGTCAGGCCAAAGCCCACACACCAACACTCCCCCTGGGCTGTACACGCTAACAGTATGGCTCCCCCATGGCCACATAACCCTGCACAGCTATAGCAACGGCGACGGCGATGATGGTGGGGTGTGCATGCACATAGCCTCACCCCACGGCATCGTCATCGCTATCGTCGTCGTCACCACTGTAGTCGCCACTGCTGTCGTCACCTGGTGCTGCGACGAGGGCACGGCTGAGGGCCCCCTCCAACAGCATCGCCTCCCGTATGTATGCCAGCTGCTGGGCTGCATGCTGCCACACGGACTGCGCTGCGTCGAGACGCGTGTGCAGTTCATCGAGCTCTGCTGCGGCAGCCTGCTGGCCAGCTGCATCTACGGCGTGCAGGCGGTCAGTCACGGAATGAATCTGATGACGGACCTCCATCATGTACGCATCGGCGCGAGTCACTGCCTCCTGCATCCTCGTCTCCTCGTCGCGTAGGAAGCTCTCCACGCCAACAGGCGACTCAGCTGCTACCTGATCACCAGCTGCTGGCAGGGGGTCGCCACCACTCAGCGCGTCCGCATCTGTAGCAGCTGCACAAAAAGGGGGTGGTGCTGCGGAGTCACTGGCTGCTGCTGACACACTTGACACTCGGGTGTCAGGTGGCCAGACGTCGTCATCCGTCGGTGTAAAAGCCGAGCCCCTGGTGCACAACCAATCGTCCACCTACTGCTGTGCGTCCGCCCGTCGCCAACGTGCATCCTGTAGGGACCACTCTGCCGCCTCGAGACGGGTGTGCACATCCTCCATGCACTCCTCAGCAACCTGTCGTGCAGAAGCATCTGTAGTGTACCAACGGCTGCTGGCCTCCCGAAGCTCAGTCATGAGACTCTGCACATGCGCCTCCGCTCGAGCCACCACTGCCTCCTGCNGGGTATAGGAACTGTAGCCTCCAGTGTAGCTGTGTCATCAGCTGGAACCGCCATGGTGTCAGCGACATCGGTCAAGGCAACGAGGGGACGGAGGTCCGCAGCTCGCTCTGCATCCTCCATGTCGCACACGTGGACGTCTGCTGTCGCAGAGCGGCCATGTCGTGCTCGTGCCGCGGCTACTGCAAATACGGCAGCGCACTGGGCCTCTACGTCTGCCTCCGACCCTGTATCAGACCACTCCACAACGGACGACTGGTCCTCATAGAGGAAGTCCGCCTCGTCCTGGCAGTCCACCACCTCCTCCTGCTGCCCAACACTATCTGCCAGAACCACCAGGGCGTCGACTGTGGGCCGAGCATCAGCATCTGTATCACCTGCTCCTCCTACTACTGCTCCTGGCACCATGGCAGCTGTCTCCACACAAGCTAATGCTGGAGCGTGCGCATCGTCGGGCGCAGCTCCGGCATCGGCCGTCGTCACGTCATCCGCCAAAACATCAACGATCACCAACTCCATCCCCGACTCTGACTCAGCATCGGACCAGTCCTCCTCTGACGAAGAGTCTCCGTCACAGCGAATATCTCCCCCCGCTGAACTCTCTGCTAGCTGAGTCTGCTGCGTGGCGTCATCCGCCTCAATCATCCTGCTCTGTAGAGCAGTCGCATCACCAATGCCGAGCTCCGCCGTGGTCATCAGCGGACAAACCATCCCCTCCACGACTGACACCTCGGCAGGAGCTGTGGGCACTCGGCAGGCCAACCCGTGGACAGGAGACGAGGGGATCTCGTCACCTAGGGCTCCTCCCACAGCCGCGTCTACTACCAACGTGGCTGTGGTAAACCCTGTCGCGACATCGATGGCTGCCGACACACCCACTGCCTGGACGTCTGGCGACACTCCACTGGTCGCAGAACGGACGTCTGCTCCACATGTGCCGGCTGACACTGCTACTGCTACTACTGCCTCATCCACTGGTACTGCCCCTCCTGCCTCTGTGGTCTCTGCTACGTCAACTGTCGTCTCCATCTCCATGTCTG
>SZWC01026198.1:0-24859 GCA_023375785.1 Penium margaritaceum
GAACAGCCTTGGCAGCATTCACTGCTCCCAGGTCGGGCGAGGCAATCAGAAGATCGTCCACGTAGACGAGGATGGCAGCAAGTGGTGCTGGGGACTGTGAGAGAAACAAAGATGGGTCAGCATCGCTGTGAACGTACCCAGCTCATCTCAGCGTGCTGGTGATCTCGTGATTCCAGCAGCGAGGTGAGTGCTTCAGGCCGTACAAGGCCTTCCGCAGCCGGTACACACGACCGGTACCATCCTCGAAGCCGGGAGGCTGGACCATGTAGATTTCCTCCTCAAGGTCCTCGTTCAGGAACGCGTTGTTGACATCCATCTGGTGGAGTTCCCAGTCGTGCTGTGCCACCTGGCTCAGCAGAGTGAGCATGGTCGTCATTCGACCAACAGGAGCAAAGGTCTCGGTGTAGTCCACGCCTGGGACCTGAGAGAAGCCTTCAGGCGCGCCTTGTAGCGTTCCACAGTGCTGTCTGGTTTTAGCTTCTTGCAGAGAACCCACTTGGCCTTGATAGCCTTGCGGTTCTTCGGCAAGTCCACCAGCTCAAAGACGCCATGCTCTCGTATGGCATCAAGCTCAGCCTGGCAGGCAGCGTCCCACTGCTCATCGTCTGGGGCTGACAAGGCCTCTGGTAGGCTGGTGGGATCGGGAGACAACACTGGTGCATTGCGTGTAGCCAGGGCATACGCCGCAGAGGGAGGGTCGACCGTCACCATGGACTCATCGGCATCACGAGAAAGACCGCGCTCATGAGCAACTAGTGTCATACCAGTGGCACATACAGGGTGAACTTCAGCAAGACTGTGACCACTCAAGCCAAGGGCCTTCATGCCCGGGTCACCGCTGACGACGCTACGCGTGGGACGAGGGCGGAGACGTCCGCCGGGTGCCCATGTGTAGGGGTCTGACGGGGAAGGAGTAGTCGGCGCCGTTGGCTCACACGCCGTTGTGGACTACACGGCAGGTACGCCACCCGAGGCTGGCGTGGCCTCAACAGCTGGGGGCGTGCCCACGGCTGACGTAGGCGCGTCCGCGGCCGGAGGCAAGGACGGCTCAGAGCCAGGCACGGATGCGGACGGAGGGTCACTCTGAGCCTTAGACGCGGGAGCAGGCGCAGGCTCAGACAGAGCCTCGGACCCAGAGGCAAACTCGGACGCAGACTCAGACACGGGCAAGAGCGGAGAGTCGAGGGCAGAGGAGCGAGCCACATACGGGACGGGGCTGGGGGTGCCGGTGGGCACAACCGCTGGGGACAGCCCCGGGGGTGCCGGCGACGGAGTGACCGCAATGGACGGGGGCACTGGGCCAACCATGCCAGGAGCCTCCCCCACACTACGGGATCCGGAACACCTAGGGGCATGAGCAGCACGCACAGCGTGGATGCGAGCAAGGTCACGGAAGGTGAGATGCTCGAAGAAGAGAGCGTCACAGGACTCCACGATGCGACGGTGCTCAGGGTCCCACAACCGCCAGGCCTTCGACCGCGGGGCGACACCAACAAAGGCGCGGATGCGGCCACGCGGGGAGAGCTTGCTTCCCTGCTACTTTGGTGTGAACCAGACGCAGGCAAGGGCGCCCCAGACGCGGGCGAGGCGCAGGTCCGCGCGACACCCGTACCACAGCTCGTAGGGCGTGCGGTGACCTGGAAGGGGGCCATGGGGAATGCGGTTCTAGACCGAGGTCATGTACGCCATGCCCTCAAAGGCAAAGGCCTTAGGCATGGCGCTGTCCGTGCGCATGGCGCGGACTGCATCCTCCATGGTGCGGTTCCAGCGCTCGGAGACACCGTTCTGCTGGGGGGTGGCGGGGGCAGAGAGATTGTGGAAGACGCCAAGCTCCGTGAAGGAGCGGGCCATGTCACCGAGGTACTCGCCACCGCGGTCACATCAAAAGGTCTGAAGGCGGTGGGGAGACTGGCGCTCGGCCATGACCAGCCAAATGCGGACGGCAACAGCGGCATCGCTCTTCTGTCGTAGACTGTAGACCCAACGCATGCACGTGAAGTCATCAGTCAACGTCAGGACGTAGCGACCGCGGTCCTCCTGAAACTCGACAGGGAGCGGACCCATGAGGTCAGAGTGGACAAGCTGCAAGGGCGGACGGGCCCTGGAGACAGATTCAGGATAGGTGGACCGGTGCATTTTGCCTTCAACACAGGCCAGGCAGTCAGTCGTGGGCGGCGCCGCGAAGGACGCCGCATCAAGACCGAGAGCAGGCTGAGTGCGGACCAGTTTGTCGACCGCCCCCAGGTGCACATGACAGAGGCGTCTATGTAGGAGACGGTGATGCTGGGGGGACAAAGTGTCAGCCATGAAAACATGGGCAGTGGGAGACGGAGGCAAAGGGGGTGCACTCGCACAGAATCCAGAGATGTGATACAGATCATCGACGACCGTCCCGCTGAGGACGGTCTCCTCGGTGTCACGCATAAAGATGCAAGCATAGGCAGCTGTGTGCGTGACACCCAGGCCCATCTTAGTGCAAGCACGAACAGACAGCAGACTGAGTTCCAGATCAGGGACAAAGTGGACGTCGGAGATGTATATGGGACCAGCGGGCCCGGTGAACTGCACAACCCCAACACCCTGGACAGGGACCTCATGGCCAACTGCAGTGCAAACAGAGCGAATGGTGCCAACAGGGTGCAAGATGACGAAGGCGTCACGGCGACACGTCATGTGGTAGGTGGCGCCAGAGTCAACGACCCAGGTGGCGTCGGTGACACGTGTACAAGGGGCAACGTGGCACTTGGCGACGGAACAAGGCGGGGCAGCAGGACGCTCAGCGGCGGACATGACAAGGCGACCAGCGGAACGCACATGAGAATTGTACAGCCAAGACACATCATTGGGTCCGTCACGCGCACACGGCTGGGCGTGGGGACCACCACTGGCATCATCACGCAACGACACAGACAGTGCACACACAGTAGGCCCCCTCGACTCAGTCAACTCACTCGCACCTCCTTGAGATGAGCGCAAGGCGAGAAGCTGGTGCAGCTCGGCGATCGTCCTGTCGCGTTCTGCGAGCGCCTGATTGCGGGGATCCACGGGGGAGCCTGCTGTGGCGGCGGACTCCTCTGGGACGGCTGCGGTAGTGGCGGCCGAGCGGGCGGTCGCACCGGACGTCTGGCGCATGCGCGCCTCGTGCGCCTGCTGCACTCCACGGGTGACCTTGGTCCAGTCCAACAGGCGGCCTGTCAGACGAGTGCAGTCGGGATAGCGGTGGTCACCTCTGCAGTTGAAGCACACGAGCCGACGGCTCGTTGTGCTTCCGGATCCACTGCTACCACTACTGCAGTTGCTGCTGCCGCCGCTACTGCTGCTGCTGCTGTGGCTGACACTGCTGGTGCTGGTACCGCTGCTGGTCCCACCACTGAATGACGATTTGCGGCCCTTCTTTCCCTGAGCTGGGACTGCTGTACCTGTAGACAGCGAGGAAGGGGATGTGGCGACAACTGCAGCAGAAGCGGTGCTGCGGCGAGCACGGTTCGCGGCGTCCATGCCGGCGACCTCCAGGAAGTGAATGGTGGCCCAGCGTAGCAGGGTCCCGTCACTCGCCATGTCGCGAAGTAGAGTCTGGTCGAAGTTGCTGAAGACGCACATGTAGTCGGGGTGAATACCGTAGAGGATGATCTGGAGTGCGGAGTACTACGCAGGGACATTGTCTCCCAGCTCCTCGTACAGCTGAATCGCCCTACGTCAGTAGTCAGCTGCAGAATCCTGAGCGGATTGGCAAAGGGAGTTGAAGTCGGCTAGGCGCTTGGACGTCAGGGCTAGGGTGGCGCCCTAAAAAAGAGTGACTGCCAGTGCCCACGCCTCGCGAGGGTTAGCTCTTGAGCCGGTCAGCGGATTGCCAAGGAACCGACTGAAGTCCTTGGTGAAGTCTAGGGTGGCCTTCATGAGACCGGAGGCGGCGCGGACCGCCATCTGCGTCTAGGCGGGGTCAGACACCTGATAGGGGGTGAGGTAGTAGGCGAGGACTTCCTCGCTCATAGCCCACATACGAAAGCGTGGCTCCCAAGATTTGTTGTCATTCCCAGTCCAAAAGATGGGAGGGTCCGACTCAAACCATTTGGGTGGCTTGACCGTCGGCAGAGCAATGGCTGAAGCCATCACGGGACAAGGCATAGAGGAGGGAATTCCCTTGCCCAGGTGTGCCCGCAGAGCCAGCTCCTCAAAGCTCAGAGGGCGGCGAGACGAGCTCAGGCCAGCGTTGGCACTGGAACTTGTGCCCTGGAGGGCGGCACTGGCCTCACGCGCTCTATGGCGTGCCTCCAAGCGGATGAGGTGTGCTTGAAGCAGCTCCTCCTCATCCTCCTCGCCGGAGTCGGAGACGGAATCTGCAACCTCATCTGCATTGCTGCCGGGAGCGAGACGATCCTCGCTCGGGTCTGCTGACGGGTACTGTTGCTGCTGTTGGGCCTGTTGTTGCGGAGGCAGTAGGCCTCTGATCNAGTCTAGGGTGGCCTTCATGAGACCGGAGGCGGCGCGGACCGCCATCTGCGTCTAGGCGGGGTCAGACGCCTGATAGGGGGTGAGGTAGTAGGCGAGGACTTCCTCGCTCATAGCCCACATACGAAAGCGTGGCTCCCAAGATTTGTTGTCATTCCCAGCCCAAAAGATGGGAGGGTCCGACTCAAACCATTTGGGTGGCTTGACCGTCGGCAGAGCAATGGCTGAAGCCATCACGGGACAAGGCATAGAGGAGGGAATTCCCTTGCCCAGGTGTGCCCGCAGAGCCAGCTCCTCAAAGCTCAGAGGGCGGCGAGACGAGCTCAGGCCAGCGTTGGCACTGGAACTTGTGCCCTGGAGGGCGGCACTGGCCTCACGCGCTCTATGGCGTGCCTCCAAGCGGATGAGGTGTGCTTGAAGCAGCTCCTCCT
The DNA here is from genome assembly GCA_023375785.1 of Penium margaritaceum. NCBI lineage: Eukaryota > Viridiplantae > Streptophyta > Zygnematophyceae > Desmidiales > Peniaceae > Penium > Penium margaritaceum. Next base: position 4,881 of record SZWC01026198.1, read on the forward strand.
CATCCTCCTCGCCGGAGTCGGAGACGGAATCTGCAACCTCATCTGCATTGCTGCCGGGAGCGAGACGATCCTCGCTCGGGTCTGCTGACGGGTACTGTTGCTGCTGTTGGGCCTGTTGTTGCGGAGGCAGTAGGCCTCTGATCAGATCCTACAGCTCAGTGACCTGCTTTGTCACAGTATTGCGACTCTCCGCTTGTAGGTCAGCCAACACGCGCACTTGGCGCGCCAAAGTCGTCGGGCTCGGCGGCTGCCACTGCTGTTGATGTTGTGGCGGCTGCTGCTGTCGCTGCTGCTGCTGCTGCTATTGTTGCTGCTGCTGCTGCAGAGGGTGCTGCTGCTGCTGCTGTTGCTACTGCTGCTCTTGTTGCCGTTGTGGTGATGATGGCGGCGCCCGGCGTTGGCGGCTGACGGAGCCGCCCTCGGCAGCTGCATTGGTAGTGGCGCTGGCGGGAGTTTGCTTCGACATGATGATCGGATGCTCCCTCCTTCTCTGTTTTTTCTTTTTGTTTGTTTGTTGTGGAACACCTCAATGCGGAACCTCGCCTCCGCAAAACTCCTCAGCGGAACGTCTCCACGGTGCCCCTCCACGGTACACCTTACCGCGGAAGCTCACCGCGGATTACCGCGGATGGGCTCCGCGGAGGGGTGCGGTGGAGCTGCGTAGCTGCGACGGGGTGCCGTGAGCAGCCACCGCGGTCGCGCCGGTGTAGAACACGGCGTGGTGCCGCGAGCTGCTGGGGCACCGCGGTCAGCACGTTCCGCAACCGCCGTGGAGCGTCCGCGTCTGGGGGGCACATTGTTTGCTGCGGAACTGCCGTGGACTCGAGACCGCGAAGCACCGGCGAGCAGCACCGGCGTGTTCCGGAAGAACCGCGGAGCTGCCGCGGCAGGATGTCGCAGATCCGCGGAGCACCGCGGATCTGCTACAGCACTGTCGCCGCGAGGAGGTGCAATCGGAATGCCGTAGGCCACCGCGGCACCCGTCGGCGTGGTCCGTTGCGGCTGCGCAGTTGCCGCGGCTGCTGCGGAGACCTCGCCGCCGCGGAAAACTGCGGATGTTGCGGAACTGCCGCGAAACGGCCGCGGAATGGCCGCGGAACAGGCGCAGATCTCGTAAGAAAATGGTGGAAACGGTGGTGGGTCCTCCCAGGACCGCCCGCCGAGGCAGTGGGTACTGCTGCTGCTGCGACTCCAGGCAACGACTACGGTTGCTCACTGCTACTGCGGTTGCTGCACCTCTGCTACGCAGTAGTGCGAGTACTGGCTCGCCGCTCTAATACCATGAGAGACAGCTTCCATAATTCCCTGTAGACACGTCAGAACGAGGAGCCGTTTGAACCAGAACGGCCGCATCGACAAGATCTACGTTCTAGAGGCTACACGCCTACGTGCTATGACACAGCACGAATCTAGCAAATACGGAAGTCTTCTGGGTGCCCGCTGCCGCCGGCCGCCAGCCTCCCGCCACTATCGCTAGTCTCAGGGATCTGCAAGTGAATGGACATGAGCCGAGGGGTCACCACATGCTGTGTACGACACACACAACAACACCGTTGACCAGGCGTCAGTGCCCGATCAGACGGTGAAGACAGTCACAAGTCGTGCACGCAACGGCAAGAGTTTGGCTAGGGGAAACAAGGCAAAGTTTCTGAATGCTTCAATAGCATTTGCAGAGAGAAATGACAAATGACAGGTCCATGGCATAAATACCTGCCGCGGCGCACAGCGGGTGTCGCACGCGGCGGTCCAAGAGCTGTCCTAAAACCGGCCCAAAACCACTGTTTTGGCCATAACTCTGCGCACACGTGTCAAAATGCTATGCCGTCTGAACCTAGACGTGCAGGATCACAAGACGGACACTATGACTGGTCAGATGCATGCATCCATCATCAGACAGTGGACACGCAAAGCAAAAAAATGCAAATCGGCCTCATGGCCAGACCGCCGAAGAAATCCTACAAGCTGTAGAAAAAACAGCAGGAAGTCCTTGCAGTGTCCGGGGCTCTAGAACGGTAGTCGGCCAGCTCCAAGCTGGTAGTCCGCCGCCAGTCGTCGCACCGGTGTCACGAGGGCCCGCCTCAGTGATCTGCAAAAGTATGGACACGGCCAAATGGTCACAGTAGACTGTACAAGAACGTCACAAATCACAACACTCCCCCATGACCTGATGATACGCATGTCCATACACGAGCTAGTGCCTTCGTCAAGAAATCAGCATGCTACATGTTGGTGCCAGCCCACATGACGGAGATCACATGTCGCTCCACCAGATCACACACAAAATGATGCGCAACCGCAATGTGCTTCGTGCGAGCGTGAAAGACACCGGAGTTCTCTGCAATAGCGAGAGCACTCTGGTTGTCGGAACAAAGCACAACGGCGGGTACTGACTGACCAAGCTGAAGAAACAGGCACTCATACCGCCTCAGTAGCCCTTGCGCCCAAACCAACGTACTCTGCCTCCAACGAGCTATGTGCGATGCAACCCGTCTTCCTGTTATGCCAAGACAGAGCGGTACAGCCGAGCAGGAACACGTAGCCAGTCTGGCTGCATCCATCTGGGCTCCAGGCCCAGTCGTTGTCAGTGTAGCCGTCAAGGACTATCGAACACTGTGGACAAAAGCAGAGTCTGAGGTACGACGTGGAGACCACGTACCGTACCACTAGCACAGCCGCGTGAACGGCTTAGGCACGTGGAGCCTGCGAGAACTGAGCGAGGAGTTTGACAGCAAAAGCGATGTCAGGTCGTGTGGTAGTGGCCAGGTACATCAGAGATCCGATGAGACGAAGGTACAAGGTCATGTCCACTGTCTCCCCCAGCTGTGTGGGATCATCCACCTTCAGGGCATCCTGTCCATTAGGTGTAAGAGGTGTGGAAGCGGTGGGCACTGCACCACAGAGGTCGTTGAAATGCTCCCCAACGACTCATGTGTATCAGGCCCGATACAATAACAGTGTCCGACGTCTGCGATCTCGCACGGTCTTCATACCAAGAAACACCGATGCAGGACCGAGGTCCTTCATCCTGTAGGCAGTCTAAAGGACAGCCCTGGCCTCATTCACGGCCTCCAGGGACGAAGATGTGATCAGAAGGTCATCGACATAGACCAAGATGGTTGTGAACAGCTCGGGTGTCGGTAGGATGAAGAGAGAGGGATCTGCTTCGCTGTACACATATCCCGCACGAGTCAAAGTGCTGGTGATCTCCTGGTTCCAACATTGCGGAGACAACTTGAGGCCGTAAAAGGACTTGCGCAAGCGCTAGACCTTGTCACCGTCCTCAAAGCCTGGTGGCTGAGCCACGTAAATCTCCTCATCTAGAAAGCCATGGAGGAACACATTGTTCTCGTCCATCTGGTGCACTTCCCATTCATGCTGAGCCACTACACGAAACAGAGCTCGAGCTGAGGTCATGCGACCGACAGGGGCAAAAGTGTCAGTGTAATCGATGCCCTCAATCTAAGAGTACCCCTTGACGACCAAGCGGGCCTTGTAGCGGTCCAGTGAGCCATCCGGTTTCATTTTCTTGTGAAAGACCCACATGACCTGAATAGCCTTTCTCCCAGGCGGAAGGACGACAAGCTCGTAGACGTTATGCTCTCGGATAACGCGAAGCTCATCCTCGCAGACAGCGCGCCAAGAGTCAGCATCCTGTGATGAGAGAGCTTCCCAGAGGGTGCCCGGGTCGGGCACCATAGAGGGAGAGCTCTGCGTGGTAAGGACACACGCCTTGGTGCTAGGCCTGAGGACCACAAGTTCAGCTGCTGCATCACAAGCAATATGGAACTCGCGAGTGACGAGATCGTGCCCTACGGGGCACTCTGGATGTACCTTTGTGAGCTCAGTTCCGACACTAAAGCCTAGGGCCTTTGTGCCGGGGTCACCACTCGCGATGCTGCGAGAGGGGCGCCTGGGTGCGGGGCCCGACGCTCGCTGAGCTCCAGATTCCAGTGGTCGAAGACGGCCACCGGGCTCACGGGAGTAACCGGAGCTCGAGGGGCGCACCTCAGGCTCAGGGACAGGCACGACCACAATTGGTGGGGACTGAGGCAAGGGAGGTAATGCCGTGCGAGGAGATGCGTGTGTGTGGGACACGGGGGTGGGTGTGACAGCAAGAGCAGGCAAGACTGGACCTTACACAGAGGTAGGAGGACTAGCAGGAGCAGATACGGGAGTAGGCGAGACTCGACTAGACACAAAAACAGGAGTGCCTGTAGACGCAGCTACTGGTGTAGAAGTAGGCGCGGGAACAGAAGCAGGGGCACCTCAGAAGTGTGAAATGGGTTGTACAAGCGAGGTATCTGGACCACCGGCGATGATCGCCGGGTCATGAAGGGCCGGAGACCGAGAGGTGAAGGGGCCTCAAACAGATACATCAGCCTGGTGAGAGGTGCTCGTTGGCGTAGAAGTCTCCCCCATCCGTCGAGAACCCTCACAGGTAGGAACATGTGTGGCGGAGAGTGCCTCGATCGAAGTCAGGTCACGGTAGGTGAGAGACTCGAAAAAGAGCGCGTTTCGTGACTCAATGACGCGACGATGAGTAGGGTCCAAGAAGCGCCAGGCCTTCGACTGTGGAGAAATACCGACGAAAGCACACAAGCGGCCGAGGGGTGAGGCCTTGGACCCCTGCTGGTCCTCGGTGTACCACACGGAGGCCAAGGATCCCCAGACGCAAGCGAGACGAAGGTCAGCACGGTGTCCAAACCAGAGCTCATACAGTGTAATGTGGTCTGGAAGTGGACCGTGCGGGAGGCGGTTCCAGACCCAAGTCATGTAGGAGAAACCCTCACAGACAAAGGACCCAGGGAGACCACACTCATACCGCAGAGCGCGGACCGCATCCTCCATGGTGCGGTTCCAGTGCTCGGAAACACCGTTCTACTGAGGGGTAGCAGGAGCGAAGAGCTGGTGAAAAATCCTGTGCTCACCAAAGAACCCGTCCATCTCGTCAAAGAACTCACCGCCGCGATCCGAGCGGAAAGTATGTAGCGTGTGACGTGACTGACGCTCAGCCATCACTAGCCAGAGTCGAACCGTAAGGGCAGCTTTGCTCTTCTGACGCAGGCTGTAGACCCACCGCATCTGGGTAAAGTCATTAGTCAGAGTCAGAACATACCGGCCCCGATCAGATAAGGACTCGACTGGAAGAGGACCGAGAAGGTCTGAGTGAACTAGCTCGAGAGGCCAAAGCGCTCGGGAACGAGAGTCAAGGTAGGTGCATCGGTGCATCTTCCCCTGAGCCCAAAAGAGACACAGTCGGTCTGCGTGGCTTCTCAAAAGAAGCCGCATCAAGACCGAGACTTGGCTGTGTCCGCATGAGCTTTGACACAGTATCGGAGCCCACATGAAACAGACAGCGATGAAGCAAGCGTTGGTGTTCCGGAGACAGAACACCAGTGACAAAGACCTGACCGGAGGAGGAAGGAGAGCAAGGGGAGGAGATCGGACAGACGCGATACAGATCATCTACGAGTGAGGTACGAAGGACAACACTACGAGTGTCAGTAGCAGTCACAGTTGCTCAGTCTGCGCTATGCTCCACAGAGAGACCCATCAGTGTGCAGGCCCGCACAGAAAGCACGCTAAGCTCAAGATCAGGCACAAACAACATGTCGGAAAGGTACAAGGGGTCAGACGGACCGTTGAAACATACAACCCCAACACCATGGACTGGCAAGGACTGACCAAAGCCTGTACGGGCAGACGTGACAGGACCAAGAACAAAAAAATCACTACGACGACACGTCATGTGATGAGAGGCACCAGAATCGATGATCCAAGTGCCACCGGAGTCACGACTGGTGGACATCACTGTACAACGGGAAATGGAACACTCGGCATGAGAGGGACACTGAGCCGTCAGTGGGGAGGAACGATGCAGGGCACAAAGATGAGACTCATGAACCCAATCGGTATAGCTAGGCCCATCATCATCACATGCTGACTGTGCTCCCCCACACATGTCGCCATGACCCATAGGAACGGACGGACAGACAGTCTGTGGACCACCCGGTGATGACAGCACACTCGCACCTCCCTGAAAGCGGAGCGCCAAAAGGTGTCAGAGCTCAGCGATGGTGCGGTCGTGTGGGTCCGGATCACTGCTATTCGGCNATGCAGGGCACAAAGATGAGACTCATGAACCCAATCGGTATAGCTAGGCCCATCATCATCACATGCTGACTGTGCTCCCCCACACATGTCGCCATGACCCATAGGAACGGACGGACAGACAGTCTGTGGACCACCCGGTGATGACAGCACACTCGCACCTCCCTGAAAGCGGAGCGCCAAAAGGTGTCAGAGCTCAGCGATGGTGCGGTCGTGTGGGTCCGGATCACTGCTATTCGGCGGTGAGGAAGCGCGAATAGCTACAGTCATGGCCACCACGTGTCCGGAGGATGGCAAAGATGACGTGCTGGACGTGGAATGGAGGGCGTGTACAGCTTGGAGCCAGCGAGTAATCCGCGCCCAGTCGAGCGGCTGCTGGTACTCAGTGTAGCGATGGGCGCCTCCACAGTTGTAGCAGTGAACAGAAGGTCCACTGCTACCACTGGGTGACGACTGCTGTTGTGAGTGCTGCTGACCTGATCCACGATTCCCCTTCTTCTCCTTCCCCTGAGCTGCCGCTACAACACCCCGTGTCTAAGTGGGTGTGGGCGGGGCCAAAGAGGAGGAGGAAGATGAGGACGTGATGGAGGATGAAGAAGGAGACTACAGGAGGGAAGATGGTGGTGATGCGACGACTGCGGCAGCACGAGAAGTCTCCTGATGGGCCACGACAGCCTTGCGGGCTGAATTCACCTGGAGGAAGAGCTGATGCGCCCTGGGGAGAAGTTGCAGAGTGGCTGAAAAGGGCTGGAGGACAACATCGCTGTACCGTGTGAAGATGTCAGTGTACTCAAGGTGAACTCCGAGCATCATCGTACGGAGCCCCCATAGCTGTGTGCCTCCTGAGGTCCCAAGGCGTGTGAAGATGCGCATGGCGCGTCGCCAGTAATCGGGTGCAGGCTCTGTACGCCCCTGACGGAGAGAGTGGAAGGCACGAATGTATCCTACACGAGTGGCGTGCGTCTCTGCGACCAGTAGGGATAAGACCAGATGCCAACCTCCGCATGGATCGGCGCCGGTGCCTGTGCCGGCCTCTCCAAGGAAGGGGTGGAAATCGACGACGGTCTCGCGTGGCATGGTATAGAGAAGTCCGCGCATCGCCCTGGCTGCTGTCAGCACCTGTGCTGGGTCTGTAGGCCAATACGGGCTGTGGTAGTAGGGCCACACTCCCTCTGAAGTAACCTAAACCTGAAAGAAGATCTCCCAGCAGTCGAAGCCATCTTCACTGATGTACCGCGGAGGTGGTGTCTCAAAGTCCTTGGGTTGCTACTACGTGGGGAGAGCAACCGGAGGCTGAGGAGGACGAGGGATGGGGAAGACTCCTGGAAGGGGATAGTCACCGGGATAGTCGGGTGACGATCATATCGGAGGAAACAGAGGAGATCCGGTGCCCGTCTGCAGCTGAGGGAGGCGCTCCTGAAGAACTCGAATCTCATGATCCGGGGAGTCGCCTCTTATGCCTAGCATGAATGGATCATCATCGAGGAGATTAGGAGGTGGTGGGTCAGGTCTACCTCCTATCAAGGGTACCTGAGCCAACTGCTGTGTAGAGACCACGACGCCGGCAGCTCCCTTCAAAATCTGCAATGGGACTGTGGACTGGGCACGCAGAAGCTCATTCAACGTGCGGATGGCATCAGTTTGCTCCCGCGGTAGGCAACACATCTCATCCTGTTGGCTCCGCAGGTCCTCAATGGCCCGCGAGCGTGGGCTCAGGACCCCAGAAGAAGAGGAGGAGGGATCACCTGTCCCCTCCCCCTTGTTGTCAGACGAGTTCATGTTGCCTCTCAGTATGGGTCGACAGGTCAGGTTTGTCCGATTTCAAAAGCTTCAGCGTTTCTCGAGAAGTTGAGATGCTGGAAACTTTTGATTTTCCGACCAAAAATTTGGCTAAGTGTGGTGATGACGTCGGCAGGTGGTTGTTGACGTCAGCACGACCTGATGATGTCAGCAAACAAAAGTGCTAACATCAGCTCGACTCCCTTTTTCCCCTTTCTTTTTCTCTCGCGGTTTTGTGCAAGCGTGCAGCCGCTCCGCGGCAGCTACGCGAAAGCTACGCAGCAGCTTTCGCTCAACTACTGCTACAGCTGTGCTATCAGCTGCAGTAGCAACTGCATGGCTGCGTGCGGAGTAGTGGCAGTAGCGGCTGCGCAATGCCGCTGCTGATGCTACGCGCTGCGGCTGCTACTTGCTACCGCCGCCGCACGCTGGTGTTGCTGCCGCCGCTGCGCTACTGTTGCTACAGCTGCTGCTGCTCTACTACTGCCGCTGCGGCTGCCGCTGGTGTTGCTGCACTGTTGTTGCTGCCGCTCCTGCTACTCTCATGCTACCGCCGCTCCTGCCGCTGCGCTGCTGTTGCCACGGCCGCCGCTGCGGCTGCAGACGGCGGGTGCACTCGCTAGAGCTAGCACGCGCTGTTGTAGCTGATACTACAACGCTGTTGCTACCACTGCTGCTGCTCCTGCTATGCTGCTATGCTGCTACTGGCAAGGTGGCAACGCCGCTGCTACGGTCTCACGTGATGGGTGTGGGCTTCGTCGACGGCGACCGGCTGTCTTCGATAGGCCCCAGTGGATTTGCTGCAGCGGTGACTCTCACTGCTACAACTTTGTTGCGACTCTACTGCGCAGCTCAGTGAGAACTGTGGCACTGCTCTGATACCATGAGAAGATGCAAGGAAGCTTCCTAGCAACACTCCCGTTGACCAACTGTCAGTGCCTGATTAGACGGTGACGACATTCACAAGTCGTGCACGCAACGGCAAGAGTTTGGCTAGGGGATACAAGGCAAAGTGTCTGAATGATTCAATAGCGTTTGCAGAGAGAAATGACAAGTGACTGGTCCATGGCATAAATACCTGCTGCGGCGCACAGCGGGTGTCGCACGCGGCGGTCCAAGAGCTATCCTAAAACCGGCCCAAAACCATTGTTTTGGCCATAACTCTGTGCACACATGTCATAATACTATGCCGTCTGCACCTAGACTTGCAGGATCACAAGACGGACGCTACGACTGGTCACATGCATGCATCCATCATCAGACGGTGGACAGGAAATGCAAAAACATGCAAATCGGCCTCATGGCCTGTCCGCCGAAAAACTCCTACAAGTTGTAGAAAAAAACAGGAGGAAGTCCCGGCAGTGTCCGGGGCTCTGGAACGGTAGTCGGCCAGCTCCAAGCTGGTAGTCCGCCGCCAGTCGTCGCACTAGTGTCACCAGGGCCCGCCTTAGTGATCTACACGAGTATGGACACAGCCCAGTGGTCATAGTAGACTGTACAAGAACGTCACAAATCACAACACTGACGACACGTCGGGTGTCCGGAGTGTCCCGAGACTTCTCCAGCATCTGCGACAGCACCAGCGAGACGCAATCGATGGGTCTCGGCAACCTTGTTGACTTGTCAATGTTCTTGTGTGTGTCGTACACGGCTTTCGGTGACCCCTCTGCTCATGTCCATCCACGTGTAGATACCTGAGAATGGCAACGGTGGCAGAAGAGTGGCGGCCGGCGGTGACGGGCAACTAGAAGACTCTCGTATTTTTTGGACTCGTACTATGGGACAACACAGAGGGGTGCAGCCTATCATGACATAGGTCTCGTCGATGCGGCCGTTCTGGTTCAAACAGCTCATTGTTTTGACATGTCTGCAGGGAGTTTATGGCCAAAACTGTGTTTTTGCCACTGTTTTGTCTTGCTAGAAAATGGTGCCCTTCTGCGCCGCGTGTGTGTGCATCCACTAGGTCCGTGACACTATTTAGGTTGTCATGGCCTCGGTTGTCATCTCTCTCTGCACAATTTAGTATTTGCAGCTTCTAACATTTGCACTTGTGTCCCTAGCCAACCCCTTGCTGTTCTCACCTTCACCTGTGTATGCTAGTGAGTTAACTGGCTGGCTTGTACTGCCACAGTTAGCTTCCTAGCAATGCTAGGAAGCTGTCTATCATGGTATGAGAGTAGCAAGTTAGTGCTCACATAGCTGCGTAGCTCATGCGTAGCAACCGCAGCCGTTGCCTCGAGTACCAGCAGCAGTAGCGCCCCCTGTCTCGGTGAGAGGTCCTAGGAGGACCCACAACCGTTCCAACTATTTTCTTAATAAATCCGCGACACTTCTGCGGCCGTTCCGCAACAGCAGTAGCTGCTCCGCGGTAACTCCGTGGTGTTCCACAGTGACGAGGTCGCCGCAGCAAATGCGGCAGCTCCGCGACCGCAACGGAACCCGCCGACAGTGCAGCGGATCTACCGCGGTCGCACGCGGCATTCCAAATTCCTCACCCCGCAGTGACGGTGCCACGGCAGATCCACGGTGTTCTGCGAATCTGCAACATTTTGCCGCAGCACCGGCACAGCGGTTCTGGAAAACACCGGCGGTGCTCCACGGTGCAGCGCGGTCACGAGTCCGCGGCAATTCCGCGACGGTTGTGCAGATCGCCAGTTGCGGCAGCCCTGCGGTGGTCGCTGAACGCACTGACGGAGATGCCCTGGCAGTTCGCGGTACCTCGTTGTGTTCCGCACCGGTGCAACCGCGTCCAACTCTAATTGATCCGCGACAGTCCGCGGACATCTCGCGATCAGGTATACCGCAAAGGTGTTCTGCGGAGGTGTTCCGCGGAGGTGTTTTGCAAAGGTGAGGTTCCGCGATGAGGTGTTCCGCAATAGCAGAAGAAAAAGGGGGAACTGGCTGTCATGCCGAAGCTCACCCCCTCCAGCGCCGCCGCCGATGCAGCCTCTGAGGGCAGCTCCGTCAGTGGCCAACGCCGGCCGCCACCATCGTCACCGCAGTGACAGCAGCAGTAGTAGTAGCAGCAGCAGGAGCAGCAGCAGAAGCAGCAGCCACAGCAGCAGTAGCAGCAGCCGCAACAGCAGCAACAGCAGCGACCACCGAGCCCGACGACATTGGCACGTCAGGTGCGCGCGATGGCTGACCTACAGGCGGAGAGCCGCAATGCTTTGACGAGGCAGGTCGTTGAGCTACAGGACCTGATGAGGGGCAAAGTGCCTCAGCAGCAGTAATCCCAGCAGCAGCAACATCATCCGTCCGCTGACCCGAGCGAGGATCACCTCGCTTACGACGGTAATGCTGATGAGGTCACGGAAAATCTCTCCGACTCCGGCGAGGAGGGCAAGGAAGAGCTGCTGCGAGCACACCTCATCCGCTTGGAGGCGCGCCGCAGAGCTCGTGAAGCCAGTCCCGCCCTCTCGGGCACGATCTCCTGCACCGACACTGGCCCGAGCTCATCCCGCCACCCTTTGAGCTTTGAGGAGCTGGCTTTGCGGGCCCGCCTGGGTAAGGGGGCTTGCTCCTCTATGCCCGGCCCCGCAGTGATTTCGGCCGTCGCTCTGTAGAGGGTCAAGCCACCCAAATGGTTTGAGTCGGACCCGCCCGTCTTCCGGACTGGGAACGACTTAAAGTCCTATGAGCCGCGCTTCCGCAAGTGGGCCATGAGGGAGGGAGTCCTTGCCTACTACCTCACAACATACCGGGCATCTGACCCTGCCCAGACACAAATGGCTGTCCGTACCGCTTCTGGCCTCATAAAGGCCGCCCCGGACTTCACCAAGGACTTTAGACGGTTTCTTCGCGATCTGCTGACCGGCTCGGGAGCTGAACCTTGCGCGACATGGGTCCTGGCTGTCACTCTTTTTGAGGGCACCACCTTGGCCAGGATGTCGAAGCGCCTCGCCGACTTCAACTCCCTCTGCCAAACTGCTCAGGAGTCCGCAGCTGACTACTGGGGTCGGGCGATCCAGCTGCATGAGGAGCTGGGAGATGACGCCCCCGCGCAGTACTTGGCCCTCCATATCATCCTCTATAGCATCCACCCCGACTACGCGCGCGTCTTCAGGATCTTCGACCAGACCCTGCTGCGTGACATGGGGAGCGACGGGACCCTGCTGTGCTGGGTCACCCTCCACTTCCTGGAGGTCGCCGTCATGGATGCAGTGAACCGCGCTCGTCGTAGCACCGCTTCAGCTATAGTTGCTGTTGCGTCCTCCTCCGCACCGTGTACAGAGAAAGTGGCACCAACTAAGGGGAAGAAGGGCCGCAAATCATCAGCCGGTGGTTCCAACGGCGGGACCCGCAACGTCACCAGCACAAGCACAAGCAGCATCAGCCGCAACAGCAGTGGCGGCAGTAGCAGTAGAAACGACGCCTCCGGAAGCACGACGGGCCGCCGGTTTGTGTTCTTCAACTGCAGGGGTGACCATCGCTACCCCGACTACACTCGTCTGACCGGCCACCCATTGGACTTGGCAAAGGTCACGCGGAGCCTACAGTAGGTGCACGAGGCGCGTGTTTTCTATACATCCGGTGCGACCACCTGCTTGGCCGCCACTACCATAGCCGCACTAGAGCAGTCTACCGCCATAGCAGGCTCCTCCGCTGACCCTCGCGACCAGGCGCTCGCTGACCGCGACAGGATGATCGCCGAGTTGCACCAGTTTCTGGCCCTGCGCTCATCTCATGGAGGTGCAAGTATGTTGACTGAGCGGGGGGGTCCTACTGCAGGTGGACTGTCTGTGTCATTACGTGATGATGCCTGAAGTGGTCCCCATGTCCAGCCGTGTGCGCGCGACGGACCTGATGATGTGTCTTGGTTGCATGCATCTCATGTGCGCTCCGCTGGCCGCCTTGTCGTGTCACCCGCCGAGCGCCCTGTTGTCGCACCTTGTTCTGTCGCCGAGTGCCACGTTGCCCCTTGTACACGTATCACTGATGCCACCTAGATCATTAACTCTAGTGCCACCCATCACATGACGTGTCGACGTGACGCTTTTGTCGACTTGCATCCTGTTGGCACTGTTCTCTCTGTCTGCACTGTAGTTGGCCAAGAGGTCCTTGTCCAGGGTGTTGGGGTTGTGCAGTTCATCGGGCCCTAAGGTCTCGTATACATCTCCGACGTCCTCTTTGTCCCTGATCTGGAACTCACCCTGCTGTCTATCCATGCGTGCACCAAGATGGGCCTGGGTGTCACGCTCACAGATGCGGCTGCTCGCATCTTTGTGCGCAAGACCAAGGAGACCATCCTCAGTGGAACGGTCGTCGATGATCTGTATCACATCTCTGAGTCCTCTATGAGTGCCCCTTCCTTGTCTCCTTCTCCCACTGCTCGTGTGTTCGTCGCTGGTCCTCTGTCCCCCGAGCACCACCGTCTCCCTCATCGATGCTTCTGCCATGTCCACCTGGGGGCTGTCGACAGGTTGCTCCGCACTCAGCCTGCTCTCGGTCTTGATGCGGCGTCCTTCGAGGCGCCGCCCACGACCGACTGTCTGTCCTGTGCTGAAGGCAAGATGCACTGGTCCACTTATCCTATTTCTGTCTCCAGGGCTTGACGGCCCTTGGAGCTTGTCCTCTCCGACCTTATGGGTCCGCTTCCTGTTGAGTTTTAGGAGGACCACGGCCGGTAAGTCGTGACATTGACAGATGACTTCACGTGCATGCGCTAGGTCTACGGTCTACGTCAGAAGAGCGGTGCTGCCATTGCTGTCTGCACTTGGCTGGTCATGGCCAAGCACCACTCTTCCCACCGCCTTCAGACCTTTTGATGTGACCGCTGCGGCGAGTACCTCGGTGACATGGCCTGCTCCTTCACCGAGCTTGGTGTCTTCCACAACCTCTCCGCTCCCGCCACCCCCTAGCGGAATGGTGTCTGAGAGCATTGGAACCCCACCATGGAGGATGTGGTCCGTGCCATGCGCGCGGAAAACGCCATGCCTGAGGCCTTTGCCTTCAAAGGCATGGCGTACATGACCTGGGTCTGGAACCGCATTCCTCATGGCCCCCTCCCAGGTCACCGCACGCCCTACAAGCTGTGGTATGGGCGCCGCGCGGATCTCCGCCTGGCCCTTGTCTGGGGCTCCTTGCCTGCGTCTAGTTCACACTGGATGAGCAGGGGAGTAAGCTCTCTCCGCGGGGCTGCCTCTGCGCCTTTGTCGGCTTCGTCCCCCGGTGGAAGGCCTGGCGGTTCAGGGACCCTGAGTGATGCCGCATCATGGAGTCTCGTGACGCTGTCTTCTTTGCGCATCTCGCCTTCCACGACCTTGCTCGCATCCATGCTCTGCATGCTACTCATGCCCCTACATATGCCGGATCCCACAGTGTGGAGGAGGCTACTATCACGGTTGGCACAGTGCCCCCGGCCAATATGGTCACTCCGTCGCTGACACCCCCTGTGTTATCTCCAGAGGCTGTGCCCACCGGCACTCCCAGCCCCATCCCATATGCGGCTTGCTCCTCTGCCCCCGACTCTTTGCTCTCGCTCGTGCTCGAGTCCACGTCTGAGCCTGCTTCCGCGTCAGCGGCCCTCCGTGATCCTGTGTCTGATTCCGCGACTGCAGCCCTGCCTCATCCTGTGTCTGATTCCGCGTCTGAGGCCCTACCTAATCTTGTGTCCGCATCCGTGTTTGGCTCTGAGCCTTCTCAGCCTCTGGCCGCAGACGTGCCTACGTCTGCCGTGGGGCCCTCCCCAGCTGCTGAGGCCCCGCCAACCTCTAGTGGTACGCCCGCAGTGCGGTCCACACCGACATGTAAGTCGGCAGCGACCACTGCTCCTGCCCCATCGGACCCCTACACATGGGTACCCGGCGGACGCCTCCGCCCTCGCCCTGCATGCAGCATCGTCAGTGGTGACCCCGATACGAAGGCCCTCGGCCTGAGTACTCGCGGCCTCTCTGAGATTCACCCTGGTTGTGCCACCGGCATGGCACTACTTGCCCATGAGTGCGACCTTGCTCGAGATGCCGCTGAGTCCATGGTGACAGTCAACCATCCCTCTGTGGCATACGCCCTGGCTAGATGCAGTGCACCACTGCTGTCTCCCGATCCCACCAGCCTGCCTGCGACCTTGTCAGCCCCCGACGCTGAGTAGTGGCACGCTACCTGTCAGGCTGAGCTCAATGCCATCCGAGAGCTCGGCGTCTTTGACCTGGTGGACTTGCCAAACAACCGCAAGGCCATGAAGGCCAAGTGGGTTCTCCGCAAGAAGCTATACCTAGACGGCATTGTGGAGTGCTACAAAGCGCGCCTAAAGCAAAGGGCTTCTCTCAGGTCCCTAGCGTGGATTACACCGAGACCTTTGCCCCTGTTGGCCAGATGACGACCACGCTCACGCTGCTGAGCCAAGCGGCACAGCAGGACTGGGAACTCCATCAGATGGATGTCAATAACGCGTTATTGAACGAGGATCACGAGGAGGAGATCAACATGGTCCAGCCACCCAGCTTTGAAGATGGTACCGGTCATGTATTCCGACTGCAGAAGGCCTTGTACGGCTTGAAGCAGTCACCCCGCTCCAGGAATCAGGAGATCACCAGCACGCTGAGATGCGCTGGATAAGTTCAAAGTGATGCTGACCCATCCCTGTTCCTTTCACAGTCCCCAGCACCGCTCGCTGCCATCCTTGTCTACATGGACAACCTTCTGATCGCCTCGTCCGACCTGGGAACAGTGAATGCTGCCAAGACCGTTCTCTCCTCGGCCTACAAGATGAAAGATCTTGGTGAGGCCTCTGTCTTTTTGGGGATGGAGAACGTGCACAACAGTGTACGCCGCACACTCCGTGTCCATCAGGGACGCTACACAAAGACTATGGGGAAGCCCTTTTTTGACCTCCTTGTTGCCATCCGCACAGCCTCCACGCCCATGACCCCTGAGGGGTAGGTTGCCTTGAAGGTGGATGACCCCGCTGACCTGGGGGAGCCAGTCCATGTGACCCTGCATCTGCGAGTCATCGGCTCGCTCATATACTTCACCACCACAATACAACCCGGCATTGCCTTCACTGTCAACCTGCTCACCTTGCTCTTGCAGGCTCCATGCTAGCAAACACTGGAGGCCGCAGTCCGATGTGTGCGCTACATCCTGTCCACCACACGCTTCAGCCTGTACTTTCACGAGCAGGTGTCTATTGTGCTCGATGGGTACACAGACAGTCACTCGGCATGGAGTCCAGATGGCAAGAGCCGCACTGGCTAAATCGTTCTCATTGGAGGTACTATAGTGTCCTAGCAAAGTGGGAAGCAGGGCTGCATCGCACACAACATTACTGAGGCAGAGTATGTTGCTCTAGGCGCCGGTGCAACGGAGTGTGTCTGGCTCATCCGTCTGTTGCGTGAACTGCATCAGTCCATTCCCCCTGTGGTTCCCCAATGTGACAACATGAGCACACAGGCCATCGCCAAGATCTTAGGTGTGTTCCATACACGCACAAAGCACATCAATGTCGAGCACCACTTTGTGCGTGATCTGGTTAATCGTGGTGAGATCCGAGTCATCCACGTGGGTACTGACAGGCAGTGCGCGGATTTTCTGACCAAGGCTCTGGGTCGTTTGTAGCTTCATGCGACCACTCGTTCTGTGGGACTTTTTCCCATCCCTATTGCAGGTTGATTTCTCATGTGCCACCTTGCGTGTGCTGTGTTTGCTGCCTGCAGCGGCTGTGCGTTTCATGCTCTGTACAGCGTTAGTGTCTGCATGTGCATGGACGTGTTTTGCCCTCCAGTCATGGGGGAGTGTTGTTGTGTGCGTCATACACGGCTTACGGTGACCCCTCGGCTCATGTCCATCCACGTGCAGATCCCTGAGACTGGCGACGGTGGCAGAAGACCGGCGGCCGGTGGTGATGGGCGCCCACAAGACTCTTGTATTCTTTGGATTCGTGCTGTGGGACAACACTTAGGCGTGCAGCCTATCGAGACGTAGATCGCGTTGATGTGGCCGTGCTGGTTCAAACGGCTCGTCGTTCTGACATGTCTGCAGGAAGTAATGACCAAAACTGTGTTTTTGCCATTGTTTTGTCCTGCTAGAAAATGGCACCCTTGTGCGCCGCGTGTGTGTGCATCCACTAGGTCCGTGACACTATTTAGATTGTCCTGGCCTCGGTTGTCATCTCTCTGTGCACAATTCAGTATTTGCAGCTTCTGACACTTGCACTTGTGTCCCTAACCAACCCCTTGCTGTTCTCACCTTCACCTGTGTATACTAGTGAGTTAACTGGCCGGCTTGTACTTCCACGCCAGCGACAACATTACTAGGAAGCTGTCTTTCGGTTGGGAGATAGGAGGGTTTTCTCAAGTGGTTCAGACCCGCGCACCCGGTAGACAATACTAGTGCGACGAGGAGACCCGATGATTGTAGTAGGGCTTCTGATGTTCGGAAACCCATTTTGGATGTCGAGACGCTGATTTCGAGTTTTTCTACCACTGCTCGTGTTTTCTGATAACCCTCTGTATATGTATATATTTGTGCGTATGTGCCCTCAGGTGTGCAGTGCATGAGGAATCGGCGGTCAGTGGTGATCCACACTGATAGTGGAGACATGTGCTCGCCAAGCCTGTCACGTGGCGGCATTGCTCCCTTGTCTAACGTGCTCCGCCGGCCGTCGACCCTTGCTTGCCCCCGCTAGTAGACCTACTTGTGTCCTTGCGATTCATGTGGCATACTGTGCTCGCTGTGATGCGTGACCTAGATTAGACCCCAACTTGCATGTTTGTAGGTCTAGTTTAGGTTTCCTAATCTCTGACCTAGTATGTGACTTCGCAGGTGCGATCGAACCTTTTCTGGGCACACAGAGCGATTTCGCCCTCGCACCCCGTCGAGCGGCGGCAAGCTTCGCTTGCCGCCGATGGTTGAGACTCGACTAGCGAGTCTCACCCGCAACAAGGGGTTAACTTGTTACTAGAGGACGTGTACCAAATATGTGACATCGAACTAGGGTTTTTGGAGCTCACGTGCTCCACACTCCACAAAACAAAGCGCCGTTGGTCTCCTTCAATTCGTATGGTTATTCTCATGGTATCAGAGCTCCTCTTCGGGCCTGCGGAGGACGAGAGCCGACCGTAGGAGCTGAAAAAACGGGTGGCTGCCACTTGGACGACACATCAGCTAGAGGCGGCGAGCTAATGCAGGGCGGCGAAGCAGATCTAGGGCTTCGATCGAGCCC
This sequence comes from Penium margaritaceum, assembly GCA_023375785.1. Classification (NCBI taxonomy): domain Eukaryota; kingdom Viridiplantae; phylum Streptophyta; class Zygnematophyceae; order Desmidiales; family Peniaceae; genus Penium; species Penium margaritaceum. The sequence goes on from SZWC01026198.1 coordinate 22,933, forward strand.
CAAGGGGGTGCGCAAGCCCTAGCAGGGCTTTGCGCACGTTGCGAAAGCCTGGGACAAAGAGCCGCCGCCAAAAGGAGGTTTCACGGCCCACCAAGGGCCTCCCCAAGGTGCCCAACTGAGGTTCTGAGGGTGGGCAAAGGGTTTGGGGGGGTGGGATCGCACTTGCAGGGTCTCAGGTCGTCTCTGGTGGCTTCCCCATAGAGCTTCAGGCTGTCGGCAGAAAACTGGGCCCAAAGTGGGCCCGGCGAATTGCTGCCAAAATTTTCTTGGTCACTTCCAGCACCGTCCGGAGCTAGGCAGACCACCGGACCCACCTCCCAAGCATCATGAGCGAGGTAGATGAAATAAATGGAGGTGCCGGCAGTGCCGGCAACGTCGGTAGTGGTGGCAACGTTCCTAATGTCACCCTCACTCCTGCCACAATGGCGCAGCTTGGACTAGGCCAAAAGGAACTGTCCCCTCTGCATCTTGGGACAAGGGATTACCTGGCATGGAGGGACATCTTCTTGTCCTGGACGGCAGAGCATGGGTTGGAGGAACTTTACATTTGTCCACCTCCAGATGCCGCAACTGATCTCATGCTACTGCGCGCATTCAATGCACTAACACGCGCACTGCCAGACCCACAAGCCTATGCTTTGCGCCATTTTCACTTTCGGGGCCGAGGTGAGGATCCCTCCGATCCACGTAGTGGTGCAGCTCGACCCCATGATGCCTGGCGCCACCTGTCCACGAGGCAAGAAGAACAGGGAATGACTCTCGTCGTGATGCTGAGAGATCGCCTCCGCAACCTCTATCCTAAACCAGGCGCGCCAGTCGCTGAGTTCTGGGATGATGCCATGGACATTTGCTGACGACTCTTGGGTCTAGGCGCCTCGTGCTCCGTCCTTGAGTGGCTGGACGCAGTGCTGCTCCACCTCGGCAAGCAGTACAAGGAGTTCCGACGTGACCTACTGTGTCGCCACCAAGTCGCTGAGATCGAGCTCATTCACCTCGCCTCCGTTTTTGAGGAGCTGCGTAACTACGAAGACACATTGAAGGGCAAGGCTCGCGACATGACAACGGTGCCACCAACAGCATATGCACATCAGAGCTCCTCTTTCGCTGCTGCTGCAGTAACCCAGACGTCATTCTCCTCTCGTGGGGGATCCCCTAGCGGGGGTCGTGGCTGGTCCAGTAGCAGTGGTCGCGGCGGTGGTCGCGGCCGTGGTAACCAGACGTGTAGCTACTGCAACCAGACTGGGCTATTCTGGCGCCGATGCCCTTCCCTTTAGCGGCAGATGATAGAGAAGCAACAGCAGCAGCAGGCACAGAAGCAGCAGAGGCAGGCACAGCAGCAGCACCAGCCACTACAGTAGTTTCCCGCGGTGTAGCACTTTGGGGGGCATGGACCAACTGTGCTGCCACCCTACCATCCTGTAGCAGCAGCCACCTTTGGACTGCCGCCTCAGCATCAGCTTCAGCCCCAGCCGCTGCAGCAGATGACGCCACAGCCTGGGCCTTATCGGCTGCCCTTGCACTACGTCCCACCGTTCGCTACGGCTCTAGTGCAAGTCCCAGGGTGGGCCCAGCGTGTGTACGACGACATGGCGACCTCGCACACCGCTGACATGCAGGAAGCTACGCCCACCACTTTCCCTCCAGAGACCACTGCAGCTTCCCAGCCAGGTCCACGCCTTGGGCACACGCACATCACCACATCACACGTCTTGTCCATGCACGAGTGGTTGTTTGATACAGCAGCGTCACATCACATGTCACCTCATTGTCGGTTGTTTGTGTCTCTATATGCCACTCATGATGTGGAAGGTGTGCGGACGGGTTCAGGGGAGGTACTGAGGGTTGAGAGTATTGGGAATATTGCATTGCAAGCACCGGGAGGGGTCATGTGGCTGACTGGGGTTCTGTATTTCCCTCGGCTGAAGGT
>SZWC01026201.1:2854-25370 GCA_023375785.1 Penium margaritaceum
CCAGTTCGCACCACTCCGTAACCAGTTCGCACCACTCCGCAACCAGTTCACACAACTCCGCAACCAAATCGTACCACTCCGCAACCACTTTGCACCAATCCGCAGCCAGTTGGCACCACTCCGCGACCTGTTGGCACCACTCCTCAACCCGTTCGCACCACTCTGCAACCAGTTTGCACCACTCTGCAACCAGTTCACACCACTCTTCAACCGGGTCGCACCACTTTGCAACCAGTTCGCACCACTCCGCAACCAGTTCGCACTACTCCGCAGCCAGTTCGCACCACTCCGCAGCCAGTTTGCACCATACCGCAACCAGTTCACACCAATTGCAACCAGTTCGCACCACTCTGCAACCAGTTCGCACCATTCTGCAACCAGTTTGCACCACCACAAAACCAGTTTGCACCACTCCGCAACCAGTTTGCACCACTCCGCGACCAGGTTGCACCACGCTGCAAGCAGTTTGCACCACTCTGCAACCAGTTTGCACCACTGTGCAACCAGTTCGCATCACTCTGCAACCAGTTCGCACCACTCCACAACCGGTTTGCACAACTCCGCAGCCGATTTGCATCACTCTGCAACCAGTTCGCACCACTCCGCAGCCAGTTCGCAGCTTTTCGCAACCAGTTCGCACCACTCTGAAACCCGTTCGCACCACTTCGCAACCAGTTCGTACCACATGTCAACCAGTTCGCACCACTCCGCAACCAGTTCGCATCACTCCGCAACCAGGTTGCAACAGTCCGCAACCAGTTCGCACCACTCCGCAGCCAGTTCGCAGCTTTTCGCAACCAGTTCGCACCACTCTGAAACCCGTTCGCACCACTTCGCAACCAGTTCGTACCACATGTCAACCAGTTCGCACCACTCCGCAACCAGTTCGCATCACTCCGCAACCAGGTTGCAACAGTCCGCAACCAGTTCGCACCACTCCGCAGCCAGTTCGCAGCTTTTCGCAACCAGTTCGCACCACTCTGAAACCCGTTCGCACCACTTCGCAACCAGTTCGTACCACATGTCAACCAGTTCGCACCACTCCGCAACCAGTTCGCATCACTCCGCAACCAGGTTGCAACAGTCCGCAACCAGTTCGCACCACTCCGCAGCCAGTTCGCAGCTTTTCGCAACCAGTTCGCACCACTCTGAAACCCGTTCGCACCACTTCGCAACCAGTTCGTACCACATGTCAACCAGTTCGCACCACTCCGCAACCAGTTCGCATCACTCCGCAACCAGGTTGCAACAGTCCGCAACCAGTTCGCACCACTCCGCAGCCAGTTCGCAGCTTTTCGCAACCAGTTCGCACCACTCTGAAACCCGTTCGCACCACTTCGCAACCAGTTCGTACCACATGTCAACCAGTTCGCACCACTCCGCAACCAGTTCGCATCACTCCGCAACCAGGTTGCAACAGTCCGCAACCAGTTCGCACCACTCCGCAGCCAGTTCGCAGCTTTTCGCAACCAGTTCGCACCACTCTGAAACCCGTTCGCACCACTTCGCAACCAGTTCGTACCACATGTCAACCAGTTCGCACCACTCCGCAACCAGTTCGCACCACTCTGCAACCAGTTCGCACCACTCCGCAGCCAGTTCGCACCACTCCGCAACCAGTCTGCACCACTCCGCAACCAGTTCGCGTGACTCCGCAACCAGTTCGCACCACTCCGCAGCAACTCACAACCACTCGCAACCACCCTAAACCACTCCCAACCTCTCGCAACCACTTGCAATCACTCCCAACCAATCGCAACCACTCACAACCACTCGCAACCACTCTCAACGACACGCAAGTACTTGTGACTACTCGCGACCACTTGCAACCACTCGCAACCATTTGCAACTACTCTTAACCATTCTCGGCCACTCACAACCACTCGCAACTACTTGCAACCACTTGCAATCACTTGCAACCACTGGCAACCACTCACAGCCACTCGCAACCACTCGTAACCACTTACAACCACTCGCTACTTCTCTCGCAACCACTCACAACCAATCGCAACCACTCGCAACCACTCACAACCACTTGCAACCACATTCAACCACTCACAACAACTCGCAACCACTCGCAACCACTCGTGACCACTCGCAACCACTCTTAACCACACACAACTACTCGCAACCACTGGCAACCACTTGCACTTGTAACCACTCGCAACCACTCGCAGCCACTTGCAACCACTCGCAACCACTCGCAATCACTTGCACCACTTGCAACCAATCGCAACCACTTGTAACCACTCGCAAGCACTTGCAACCACTCGCAACCACTCGTGTCCATTCGCAACCACTTGCAACCACTCACAATGACTCGCAACCACTTGCAACCACTCACAATCACCTCAACCACTCGCAACCGCTTGCCACCACTCGCAACCACTCGCAACCATACACATCCACTGGCACCCACTCACAACCACTCGCAACCACACAAAACCACTCCTAACCTCTCACAACCACTTGCAACCACTTGCAACCACTCACAACCATTTGCAACCACTCACAACTACTCGCAACCACTCGCAAGCACTCATGACTACTCGCGACCACTTGCAACCACTCGCAACCACTCGCAACCACTCGCAACCTCTTGTAACCACTTGCAACCACTCCCAACCACTTACAACCACTCGCAAGCACTCATAACCACTCGCAACCACTCCCAACCACTCCCAACCACTCGCAACCACTCGCAATCACTCGCAACCACTCGCAACCACTCGCAACTACTCGCACCACTTGCAACCACTCGCAAGCACTCACAACGTTTTGCAACCACTCACAATCACTTGCGACCACTCGCAACTTCTCGCAACCACTCACAACCACTTACAGCCACTCGCAACCACTCACAACCACTCGCACCCAATCACAACCACTCGCAACCACTCACAACCACTTGCAACCACTCACAACGACCCGCAACCAATCGCAACCACTCACAACGACTTGCAATCACTTGCAACAACTCGTAACCACTCGCAACCACTTGCAACCAACTCGGAACCACTTACAACCACTCGCAACCATGCGCAACCACTCGTAACCACTCGCAACAACTCGCAACCACTTGCAACCACTCACAACCACTCACAACCACTCATAACCACTCACAACCACTTGCAACCACTCGTAACCACTCGTAACTACTCGTAACCACTTGCATCTACTCCCAACCAGTTTCTACCACTCGCAACCACTCGCAACTACTCACAACCACTCGCACCCACTTGCAACCACTCGCAACCACTTGCAACCACCTGCAGCCACTCGCAACCACTCACAACCACTAGCAACCACTGGCAACCACTCGCACTTGCAACCACTCGGAATCACTTGTAGCCACTTGCAACCACTCGCAACCACTTGCAATCACTTGCACCACTCGCAACCAATTGCAGCCACTTACAACCAATCGAAAGCACTTGCAGCCACTCGCAACCACTTGTAGCCACTGGCAACCACTTGAAACCACTCACAACCACTCGCAAGCACTCGTGACCACTCGCGACCACTTGCAACCACTCGCAACCACTTGCAACCACTTACAACCACTCGCAACCACTCGCAACCACTTGCAACCACTTGCAACCACTTGCAATCACTTTTAACCACTCGCAACCACTCACACCCACTCGCAACTACTCCCAACCACTTGCAACGACTCACAACCACTCGCAACCATTCACAACAAATCACAACCACTCGCAACCACTCACAACCACTCACAACCACTTGCAACCACTCACATCAACTCGGAACCACTCCCAACCACTCGCAACCACTTGCAACCACTCCCAACCACTCACAACCACTCGCAACCACCGGCAACCTATCGCAATTGCAACCACTCGGAACCACTCGCAGCCACTTGCAACCACTTGAAACCACTCGAAACCACTCTCAATCACTTGCACCACTCGCAACCAATCGTAACCACTTGCAACCACTCGCAAGCACTTGCAACTACTCGCAACCATCTGTGACGACTCGCAACCACTTGCAACCACTCACAACCACTCAAAACCACTCGAAGCCACTTGCAACCACTCACAACCACTCGCAACCACTCGCAACCGCTTGCCACAACTCGCAACCACTCGCAACCATACGCAGCCACTCGCACCCACTCACAACCACTCGCAACCACCCTAAACCACTCCCAACCTCTCACAACTGTCAGGAATGCTGTCCTGGCGTGCCGTGAACCGCCTAAGTGTCCACAGCTACTTAGTGCAAAGAGACTTCCAAGGGAGGTATGTGCTTTGGGTCACAACAACACCAAGGGAGCAGATTTCTGGCAGAATGCAGATTGCAGAATCTGAGAGAGGGTACAAATAATTAATAGTTTTTTTTGTTTGGTGAGATTACATCAGATTCTTATAGCCTGTGGTCTGAGCTTTCCAACGCATCTAAGCCCGTCCAAACGGAGCAGTATAGCCACAGCTACGCCGATCCAAGCAACCCTTGGTGGAGACGCCTTTGGCGGCCACCGACGCACGTCGTCTCCGACACGAGCCGACGACGGCTCGAAGCGCCTTTCCTTCATTGACAAGTCAAAGGGTGGCTCGCACTGGTCCAGGGGTTCTCCTTGTTTGCTTCATATAGGGCCTTGGGGTCTATGGGGCCAGTTGGAGCTGGGCACGGACCACCGGTGGTGGAGTATCCCGTCACCCCGGATGGGTACCAGATTCCACCCGCCGCACCACCCGAAGTTTGGATAGGGCTAACTCTCTGAATTCTCAACCAAATTAAGCAACTGAAAGCTCTAAATTGCATGGAAAAATCCAAGGAGTCCGAATCTGCAATCAGATTAGATATCCAATTACTCTTCAGGGGTTGGACCAGGAAAACGGCAAACGGCATCCATGGCAGGGGTACTTTTTAACAATCTCCCCCGTGCACCTTCCATGCCGGGTGCCTCATGCTCACTCTTTACTCGTCCGCTCCTGCGCCTTCAAGCTCTTCAGAGCTTGTCAACCCAAGCCCTGCAAGGCTGATGACATGCCGATTCTGGGGGTGCACCTTGGTCAAGAAATCTGCGAGCATGTGCTTTGTGGTACAAAGCTACAACACAACCTGTCCCTTCTCCACAATGTTGCGCGCGTCGTGGTAGCGCATGTCAATCTGCTTCGTCCTCCTATGCTGCATCGGATGCTACTCCTTGAGCATAGGAAAGGGTCATCCACGTAGAGTGCGACAAACTGATGGTGTCCCTTGCTGCGATGCACGTACACGCTGTGGTATGACTCATAGTGCTTGAAGCCGAGCTCCGCCATGTAGCCGTCCATCTGTTGGTACCAACATCTGGACGCCTGTTTAAGCCCGTACAAGGCCTTCTGCAGCATGCAAACCTTGCCCTCCGGTGCATCCACCCCCTCCGGCACCTCAAGGTAGATCTCCTTGTCAATGATGTCCTTCGAGAATGCCGTCTTGACATCAATTTGGTGGATCTCCATGTCCTTTGTGGCTGCCACCGCGAGAATCGTCCGGATGCTTGTGAACTTGGCGACGGGCGCGAACGTCTCATGGCATTGTTCGCCCTTCCGCTGTGCGTACCCCTTCGCCACTAGCCGTGCCTTATACTTCTCCACATTGCTGTCCTTGGTGAGCTTCACCTTGAACACCCACTTGGAGCTGATCACCTTCGCCTCCTCAGGCGGATCCACCAGCTCCCAAGTGTCGTTCTCAGCAAGGGACGCAAGTTCATACTTTATTGCTTTGCCCCACTGCTGCCCGTCAGGCCGTGCAAGTGCCTCTTGCACGGTTTTCGACTCCTTTGCGGCTGCCATCATGCACCTCGCCATGCTGACCCAGCGTCCCGTGCTTGCGTCATACCGCTTTGCCGCATTCCTCCGCCTCCCACTGTGACGCGGCAACCTTGGCGACACTGGTTGCTGGTCCTGCTGCTGCTCTGCTCGAACGTTGTCCTCAGCCACGGGCTCCCCCGCATCGGCTGCTGCGTCTTGCGCTTTAGCGACACCTGCACTTGCTACATTGCCCTACTGCACTCCAGCACGTTCATCCTCCGAAGACCCGTCATTGACCTCTGCAGCCGCCAGATCCTCCTCACGCTCAAGGAGTTTGAACCACTCCCCTTGGTTTGGAGAGTGCGTTGCGTGTTGCTGCTGCAGTAGCTGTGCTGCTCATCAAACGTGACGTCACGGCTGGTGATAAAATCCTGCTTTTGTGGATCGAAGAGGCGGTACGCCTTGAGCGCACTCTCGTATCTGACAAACGCATACGCCTTTGCACGTGGGTCCAGTTTGGAGTCTTTTCTTTACGCGGCCTGCACCAACGCGTGCACCTTGCACCCGAACGCCTTCAGGTGTACCACGATTGGTTTGCGCCCGCTCCAAGCCTCGTGTGGCGTCTTCCAGCCGCCCTTCCCCCTCAACACTGCCGTTGGGATGAGGTTCGTGATGTAGCACGCCGTACTCACGGCCTCGGCCCACAGGCTTCGTGGCAACTTTGTGTCCACGAGCATTGTCCACGCCATGGTGTGTAGCATCTTGTTCGTACGCTCCGCCACACCATTAGATTGAGCCGTGTACGGAGTGTTCGGCTGCCACTCAATGCCCTGCTCCGTCAGCCACCCTCCGCAGCCCACATACTCGTCGCCATTGTCGCTGCGTAGCGCTCTGAATTTGCGGCCAGGCTGCCTCTCCACCGCTGCGATGTACTTCTTCAGCCGGTCCAGCACATCGCTCTTTCGCTTCATGAAGTAGACGTAGATTTTTCTGTAGCTATCGTCAATGAAGGTGACAATGTACCGCGCGCCGCCAGTGGATGGCGTCTTGATCAGTCCGCACACATCACTGTGCACGGCCTCGAGCAGGTTCTTGGCCCGCCGTTGTCCGTCTTAAAATGGCTTGCGCTTTGCCTTGCCCACGATGCAAGGCTCACACTTGTGCTCTACGGAATCTGCTGCTGTGTCTGCTGCACCGGTGATGTTGAAGTTGCGAACCATTTCGCGCTTTGCCATCTCTTGTATCACTACGGGCGACGAGTGCCTTAGCCGCCGATGCCACAGCTGCAGGTCTGCTGCCCCGCCTTTTGCGAGGCTGACGATGTGTGCTGGCGGGTCTGCTACGTCTGTTGCCGATGGGATGACCTTGGTCTCAACGTTGTAGAGGCCTCCCTCGTGCTTTGCCTCGAGTACGACCTTGCTGCCACCGTCCATCCGCACAACTGCACCTTTCTTGCGTAAGAGGACTTCATACCCCTTGTCTGTCAAGCGGCTCACACTCAAAATGTCAGCCAGGCCGGGGACATGTTGTACATCTTGGATAACACATTGCGCCTTTTTACCACCAACCACCACCTCTATGTCAACATCACCTTGGCCGGCCGCAGGTTCGACCTTGTCGTTGGCGGTCACCATGGACTTGGCAGACTTGGTGTAGTTGACGAACCCCACCTTCTCGACTTGGGTATGCTCCTTTGCACCTGAGTCGAGGCACCGCCGGTTGGCGTCCCTGAGGTCGTGGTTCTTTGTGCTGTTGAGGAGTGCCTTCTTGCCTTTGGTACCCTTGCCACCGGACTGCGCCTCCTCCGAGCACTCCTTGACCCAATGGCGCTCCGTGCCACAGTTATGGCATGCACCCCTCTTGGCGCCCTTCTTGCCGCCGCCCTTACCACCGCCTCGCTTGCCGCTGCTGCTGCCACCTTGCGTTTTGGTGACCAGGGCAGCTGAGGATGACGAGGTTTTGCCACTGCTCTGACGCTGCACCTCGTTGCGGNACCTGCGTTCAAGCCCTCTAGAGGTCTCAGGGTTGCAGGATGGTTTTGTGTGTGAGAGAGGATGGTACCCTGTGCCCCATGGTCAGACTTGACCTAGTAGTCAGACTAGACCAGATTGTAAGGCTTGATCTGGTGGTCAGACTTGACCATGTTGTAAGACTTGACCAGACTTGACTAGGTGGTCAGGTATGACCAGCCTTGACTGAGTGAGATAACTTGACTAAGGGATCTAGCCTAGCTAGTTTAGAGTAGATACGCCCTCTCTGTGGATTCATTGAATACACAGCTTTTGACCTTAATGACCATTGACACTTGGGCTCTTGCCACTTGAATTCTCTCTTGCTGTGCCTCCCACTCCCATTTCTTCATGGTATCAGAGCTAGGTTTTGGGCGGCTGCAGCATTGACCTCTGCCAAGGCCACTTCCCAGGCTACTACTACTGCCATGGCCACTGCAACAGCCACTGCCACAGCCACTGTCACGTCCACTGCCACAGCCACTGCCACGGCTGCTGCCTAGGCCACTGCCACTGCCACGGCCCCTGCCACGGCCACTGCCACAGCCACCACCCAGGCCACTGCCACTTCCAAGGCCACTACCACTACCCTGACCATGACCACGGCCACTTCTCCTGCCCTTTACCTCAAGAAGTGCCTCTACCAAGCGGCGGAGCGCCACCCTCAGCCCTTAGTCTCTGTCACCAATTCCACCTCTGCTGCAGCCCCATCATGTCTGTCTTCGACCCTCCCGGGCATGCACCCGACACTGGTCCGAGCAACCCTGTCGCTAAATTATTCGTTTCATAAAGGATCTCACCTACAAGGCTCGGGCTGCACTTTTCAAACCGTGGGCCAAGGACCTGAAAGTTTGGCACCTCTACAATCCCAAGTTCATGAAGCCCTAAACAGCAGAGGATCGGGCGCGTGCTGTCTACCTCCTCATGCGCATTGTTCCCCGCAAGCATATCCTTCCCCTTCAACGGTTTGCCGGCCCTGTGGATGATGAAGAGAGTGTCGAAGGAAGCACCAGTGACAGCGACGAGGAAGAAGATGACAGAGATGACGACCAAGATGCACTCAAGGTCGTAGCGCCACGTGAGGCATTGCTCTACCTCAAAAACAGTTACAATGTCTCCTCACAGGCTGATGGGTCACGCAAGCAGTGAGAGCTGCTCGACATTTGCATGTTGTAAGGAGAGACAATGGAATCCTACTTGAACGGCGGGATGCTGCTGAACGAGGAGCTGCGCGAGTATCGCCTCCATATGCGTGACTCGGCCTTTGCAGCACACATGATTGCAGCACTAGGGCCCAGGTTCGAGGTGCTCCTTGATCGGCTACGCGACCATGAGCGCGAACGTTGTCTTTCTCATCAGGTCCTGAATTGGACGTATTTCCAACTTCTTGCCAAAGAGAATGATGTCCGTTTCTACACAGGGGATGGAGAGTCAGGCACGTGAGCAGTCATCACCATGCCGATAACAAGTAGCGAACACCCTCAAGGCGGCAGAAGGAGCAGCGGACAAGGTAATGGAGCACGTGTTGCTGGTGCTGGTGGAGGAGTTGGACAGGCGACCCGCTTCAACTGCCAGCAACCAGGCCATCGCCACAAGTACTCTCCTCTGCCCCCTCAGCCAGGGCTCTCGGAGCCAGTGTTGACCTTGATGCCTCGAACATCGGTACATCGATGTCCACATCAATGTATCGATGTACACCAGGTTGGCCACATCAATGTGGACACAGTGGGCGTGGTCAGTTCAGATGCATTGGAACATGGTATTGCACAGAATGTTTGAGGCAGCCAAACATGAGACATTCATGACTTCTTCGAATAATCCCGTATGGCATGTTTCAAGGTGATTACATATATCAAGGCACTGGGTTACACCTACATGTGACGTGAATTTGCACTGCTTCTCTACTAATGATGAGCACTACACAGCGCTAAACTGAACGGAATGTGAAGTCACTTAACCACATACACACTGACTATGCAATGGGCAAATCATAACAATGATTTGCCCCGCATCATCCTCCTCCTCCTCATCCTCACTATCATGATCAGTCTCCCATTCATCCTCGGGTTCACTCAGCACTCCCTCTTCCTCAACCACCCCTCCGTCGTCTTCGCTGGCATCTCCTTCTGCTTTCGCTATAGCTACCGCAGCCCTGGCCAGATCCTTTGCTGCTTTTCTCCCATGTCTCCCATAGTGTTTGCGCAAGCGGACATAGCACCGCACGAGAAGCTCCAAGGTTGAGACCTTGAGCCTGTTCCTCCTGGCAGTATGGATGAGCTCATGTGCGGAAAACACGCGTTCACACTCAGACGAGGAGCACGGTTGTGAAAGGAGCTTCAAGGCCAAATCTCGCAGCACTCAAAGATTGCACATACAATTAACGTGCCACTCAACGGCAGTCATTGTCCCACGTTTCACTTTTGCATCTACAGCAACAGCCTTTGCATTCTTGCGCGGGGTCGCCATGGGATCATGGTTCACCGTAGTCTGTGCCAATTGGAAGATTCCAATCTCCTTCATTATCTCATCCTGCTTATCCTCAGGAACCAAAGCCTCCACCACGGCCTGCCAAGCCTACAGGGTGGTCGCATCCTCTGACATATCTTTCCCAAAGTAATCTGAATGCAGCCGCCGAGCAGCGGCATACAGAGGAAACGACATGTCCTTAGACTAGCGGTGGTCAAGCCTTCCCAGAACAAAGTTTACATGGCACTCGGCAACCTTCCTTCCCTTCCTTCCTTTCTTCTCGGCCAGTGCCTTCAGCTGTTCAGCACAGTCAAGGAACCCCTGGTAGATTTCACCAGCTCCCCACCAGGCGAGTCAGCCACACGCAACACCTTCACCAACGGTAACAACAGATCCTTCTGCTGTCTCACCTGCAACCAAAACCTTGCGGCGTGCAATCCTTCTCAACTCCTTCTTCCTGCTCCTGAACCCTGCATTCCTCTGGGACCCAATCTGCTTCCAAAAATCTAGCTGCACAAACTCCTCCAACTCCTCCCTCAGCTCCAGCAACCTCTCAACCACTCGCAACAGATCGCAACCACTTCCAACCACTTGCAAGCACTCACAACTACTCGCAACCACTCACAACCACTTGCAACCACTCGCAACCATTTGTAACCACTCGCAACCACTCGCAACCACTCGCAACCACTCGCTCCCACTCGCAACCACTGGCAACCACTCGCAACTACTCACAACCACTTGCAACCACTCGCAACTACTTACAACCAATCACAACCACTCGCAACCACTTGCAACCACTCACAACCACTCACCACCACTCGCAACTACTCGCAACTACTTGCAACCACTCGGAACCACTCACAACAACTGGAAACCACTCACAACCACTCGCAACCACTTGCAACCACTCGCAAGCACTAGCAACCACTCGCAACCACTCGCAACCACTCGTAACCACGCGCAACCACTCACAACCACTCGCAACCACTGGCAACAACTCGCAACTACTCGCAACTACTCGCAACCACTCGGAACCACTCACAACCACTGGAAACCACTCACAACCACTCGCAACCACTGGCAACAACTCGCAACTACTCGCAACTACTCGCAACCACTCGGAACCACTCACAACCACTGGAAACCACTCACAACCACTCGCAACCACTGGCAACAACTCGCAACTACTCGCAACTACTCGCAACCACTCGCAGCCATTTGCAACTACTCACAACCACTCGCAACCACTCGCAACCACTCGCAACAACTGGTAACCACTCGCAACGTCTCGCAATAAATCGCAACCACTTGCAACCACTTGCTACCACTCGCAAGCACTCATAACCATTTGCAACCACTCGCATCCACTTGCAACCACTTGCAACCACTCGCAACCATTCGCAACCAATCCCAAACATTTGCAACCACTCCCAGCCACCCGCAACCACTCGCTCCCACTCGCAACCACTGGAAACCACTCGCAACTACTCACAACAACTTGCAACCACTTGCAGACAGTTGCAATCACTTGGACCACTCGCGACCACTCGCAACCACTCGCTCCCACTCGCAACCACTGGAAACCACTCGCAACTACTCACAACAACTTGCAACCACTTGCAGACAGTTGCAATCACTTGGACCACTCGCGACCACTCGCAACCACTCGCAATAACTTGTAACCACTCGCAACCACTCGCAATAACTCGTAACCACTCCCAACCACTCATAACCACTCACAACCACTCACAACCACTTGCAACCACTTGCAACCACTCGCAACGACCCGCAACCACTGGCAACTACTCGTAACCACTCGCAACCACTCGCAACCACTCGCAACAACTCGTAACCACTCGTAACCACTCGCAACCACTCGCAACCACTCACAACCACTCTCAACCACTTGCAACCACTCACAACTACTTGCAACCACTCACAACCAATCCCAAACACTCAAATCCACTCCTAGCCACTCGCAACCACTCGCTCCCACTCGCAACCACTTGCAACCACTTGCAACCACTCGCAACCACTCGCAACCACTTGCAAACAACTCGCAACCACTTGCAACCACTCCCAACCACTCACAACCTCTCGCAACCACTCACAACCACTCGCAACCACTGGCAACAACTCGCAACTACTCGCAACTACTCGCAACCACTCGCAACCAATGGCAACCAATCCAAACCACTCGCAATCATTCGCAACCACTCGCAACCACTCGCACCCACTCGCAACCACTTGCAACCATTCACAACGACTCGCAACGTCTGGCAACCACTCGCAACTATTCGCAAGCACTCGCAACTACTCGCTATCACTTTTAACTATTCCCCATCACTTGCAACCACTCGCAACCACTTGCAACTACTCGCAACCACTAGCAACCACTCGCAACCACTTGCAACTACTCGCAACCACTAGCAACCACTCGCAACCACTTGCAACTACTCGCAACCACTAGCAACCACTCGCAACCACTTGCAACTACTCGCAACCACTAGCAACCACTCGCAACCACTTGCAACTACTCGCAACCACTAGCAACCACTCGCAACCACTTGCAACTACTCGCAACCACTAGCAACCACTCGCAACCACTTGCAACTACTCGCAACCACTAGCAACCACTCGCAACCACTTGCAACTACTCGCAACCACTAGCAACCACTCGCAACCACTTGCAACTACTCGCAACCACTAGCAACCACTCGCAACCACTTGCAACTACTCACAACCACTCGCAACCACTTGCAACCACTTGCAACCACTCACACCCACTCGCAACCACTCGTGACCACTTGCAACCACTCGAAACCACTCCCAACCACTCGCAACAACTTGCAACCATTCACAACGACTCGCAACGACTGGCAACCACTCGCAACTATTCGCAAGCACTCGCAACTACTCGCAATCACTTTTAACTATTCCCCATCACTTGCAACCACTCGCAACCACTTGCAACCACTTCCAACCACTCGCAACCACTCACAGTCAGTCACAACCACTCATAACCACTCGCAACCACTCGCAAACACTCACAACCAATTGCAACAACTTGCAACCACTCGCAACCACTCGAAACTACTTGCATCCACTTGCAACCACTCGCAACCATGCGTTACCACTCGCAACTACTCGCAACCACTCGCAACCACTTGGAACCACTCCCAACCACTTACAACCACTCGCAACAACTCGCAATCACTCGTAACCACTCGCAACCACTCGCAACCACTCGTAACCACTAGTAACCATCGCAACCACTCACAACCACTTACAACCACTTGAAACCACTTGCAACCACTCTCAACCACTCGCAACCACTCCCAAACACTCCCAACCACTCACAACCACTCCCAACCACTCGCAACCACTTGCAACCACTCACAACAACTTGCAACGACTGGCAACCGCTCGCAACTATTCGCAACCACTCGCAACTACTCGCAATCACTTGTAACTATTCGCCATCACTTGCAACCAATAGCAACCACTTGCAACCACTTCCAACCACTCGTAACCACTCGCAACCACTCGTAACCACTCGCAACCACTTGTAACCATTCCCAACCACTCCCAACCACTTCCATGTACTCGCAACCACTCGCAACCACTCACAACCACTCGCAACCACTCGCAACCACTCGCAACCACTCGCAGCCAGTCGTAACCACTCGCAACCACTTGTAACCATTCCCAACCACTCCCAACCACTTCCATGTACTCGCAACCACTCGCAACCACTCACAAGCACTTACATCCACTTGCAACCACTCGCAACAACTAGCAACCAATCGTAGCCACTCGCAACCACTCACAATCATTTGCAACCACTCACAACCACTCCCAACCACTTGCAACCACTCGAAACCACTCGCAACCACTCGCAACCACTTACAACCACTCGCAACCACTCACAACCACTTGTAACCACTTGCAACCACTTACAACCACTCGTAACCACTTGCAACCCCTCGCAACCACTTGCAACCACTCACAACCACTCGCAACCACTCGCAACCACTTACAACCACTCGCAACCACTCGCAACCACTTGCAACCTCTCGCAACCACGTACAACCAATTGCAACCACTCGCAACCATGCGTAACCAATCGCAACCACTCCCAAAGACTCGCAACGACTCGGAACCACTCGCAACCACTTACACCCACTTGCAACCACTCGCAACCACTCACAACGATTCGGAAACACTCGTAACCACTCGCAACCACTTGTAACCACTTGCAGCCACTCACAACCACTTGCAACCACTCAAAACCACTTGCAACCACTCGCAACCACGCGCGACCACTCACAACCACTCGGAACCACTCGCAACCACTTACACCCACTTGCAACCACTCGGCACCACTCGCAGTCACTCAGCACAGTCACAAGCACTCCTATCTACTCACAACCACTCGCAGCCACTCGTAACCACTCCTAACCACTTGCAACCACTTACAACCACTCGTAACCACGCGCGACCACTCACAACCACTCGGAACCACTCGCAACCACTTACACCCACTTGCAACCACTCGGCACCACTCGCAGTCACTCAGCACAGTCACAAGCACTCCTATCTACTCACAACCACTCGCAGCCACTCGTAACCACTCCTAACCACTTGCAACCACTTACAACCACTCGTAACCACGCGCGACCACTCACAACCACTCGGAACCACTCGCAACCACTTACACCCACTTGCAACCACTCGGCACCACTCGCAGTCACTCAGCACAGTCACAAGCACTCCTATCTACTCACAACCACTCGCAGCCACTCGTAACCACTCCTAACCACTTGCAACCACTTACAACCACTCGTAACCACGCGCGACCACTCACAACCACTCGGAACCACTCGCAACCACTTACACCCACTTGCAACCACTCGGCACCACTCGCAGTCACTCAGCACAGTCACAAGCACTCCTATCTACTCACAACCACTCGCAGCCACTCGTAACCACTCCTAACCACTTGCAACCACTTACAACCACTCGTAACCACGCGCGACCACTCACAACCACTCGGAACCACTCGCAACCACTTACACCCACTTGCAACCACTCGGCACCACTCGCAGTCACTCAGCACAGTCACAAGCACTCCTATCTACTCACAACCACTCGCAGCCACTCGTAACCACTCCTAACCACTTGCAACCACTTACAACCACTCGTAACCACGCGCGACCACTCACAACCACTCGGAACCACTCGCAACCACTTACACCCACTTGCAACCACTCGGCACCACTCGCAGTCACTCAGCACAGTCACAAGCACTCCTATCTACTCACAACCACTCGCAGCCACTCGTAACCACTCCTAACCACTTGCAACCACTTACAACCACTCGTAACCACGCGCGACCACTCACAACCACTCGGAACCACTCGCAACCACTTACACCCACTTGCAACCACTCGGCACCACTCGCAGTCACTCAGCACAGTCACAAGCACTCCTATCTACTCACAACCACTCGCAGCCACTCGTAACCACTCCTAACCACTTGCAACCACTTACAACCACTCGTAACCACGCGCGACCACTCACAACCACTCGGAACCACTCGCAACCACTTACACCCACTTGCAACCACTCGGCACCACTCGCAGTCACTCAGCACAGTCACAAGCACTCCTATCTACTCACAACCACTCGCAGCCACTCGTAACCACTCCTAACCACTTGCAACCACTTACAACCACTCGTAACCACGCGCGACCACTCACAACCACTCGGAACCACTCGCAACCACTTACACCCACTTGCAACCACTCGGCACCACTCGCAGTCACTCAGCACAGTCACAAGCACTCCTATCTACTCACAACCACTCGCAGCCACTCGTAACCACTCCTAACCACTTGCAACCACTTACAACCACTCGTAACCACGCGCGACCACTCACAACCACTCGGAACCACTCGCAACCACTTACACCCACTTGCAACCACTCGGCACCACTCGCAGTCACTCAGCACAGTCACAAGCACTCCTATCTACTCACAACCACTCGCAGCCACTCGTAACCACTCCTAACCACTTGCAACCACTTGCAACCTCTCGCAACCACTTGCAACCACTCGCAGCCACTCGTAACCACTCCCAACCATTCGTAAGCACTCGCAACCACTCCGAACCAATTGCAACCACTCCCAACCAATCGCAACCACTCACAACCACTCGTAACCACGCGCGACCACTCACAACCACTCGCAACCACTCACAACCACTCGCAACCACTCACAACCACTCACAACCACTCACAACCACTTGCAACCACTCACAATCACTTGCAACCACTTGTAACCACTTGCAACCACTTGCAACCACTTGCAACCACTCGCAACCACTCACAACCACTCGCAACCACTCGCAACCATCCGCAACCACTCGTAACCACTCCCAACCACTCGCAACCACTCACAACCCCTCACAACCATTTACAACCAATTGCAACCTCTCGCAACCACTTGAACCAATCGTAACCACTCGCAACCACTCACAACCAGTTACAACCACTAACAACCACTTCCAACCACTCGCAACCACCCGCAACCACTCACAACCACTTACAACCACTCGCAACCACTTGCAACCACTTCCACCCACTTGAAACCACTTACAACCACTCCCAACGACTTGCAACCAAACAAAACCACTTGCAACCACTCACACCCATTCACCAACACTCTCAACCACTCGCAACCACTCGCAACCACTCGCAACTACTCGCAACCATTCGCAACCACTCACAACCACTCGCAAGGACTCCCAACCACTCACAACCACTCGCAATCACTTGCAACCACGCGCATCTACTCGCAACCACTCGCAACCATTCGCAACAACTCGCAACCACTCGCAACCACTCGCAACCACTTACAACCACTCGCAACCACTTGCAACCACTTCCACCCACTTGAAACCACTTACAACCACTCCCAACGACTTGCAACCAAACAAAACCACTTGCAACCACTCACACCCATTCACCAACACTCTCAACCACTCGCAACCACTCGCAACCACTCGCAACTACTCGCAACCATTCGCAACCACTCACAACCACTCGCAAGGACTCCCAACCACTCACAACCACTCGCAATCACTTGCAACCACGCGCATCTACTCGCAACCACTCGCAACCATTCGCAACAACTCGCAACCACTCGCAACCACTCGCAACCACTTACAACCACTCGCAACCACTTGCAACCACTTCCACCCACTTGAAACCACTTACAACCACTCCCAACGACTTGCAACCAAACAAAACCACTTGCAACCACTCACACCCATTCACCAACACTCTCAACCACTCGCAACCACTCGCAACCACTCGCAACTACTCGCAACCATTCGCAACCACTCACAACCACTCGCAAGGACTCCCAACCACTCACAACCACTCGCAATCACTTGCAACCACGCGCATCTACTCGCAACCACTCGCAACCATTCGCAACAACTCGCAACCACTCGCAACCACTCGCAACCACTTACAACCACTCGCAACCACTTGCAACCACTTCCACCCACTTGAAACCACTTACAACCACTCCCAACGACTTGCAACCAAACAAAACCACTTGCAACCACTCACACCCATTCACCAACACTCTCAACCACTCGCAACCACTCGCAACCACTCGCAACTACTCGCAACCATTCGCAACCACTCACAACCACTCGCAAGGACTCCCAACCACTCACAACCACTCGCAATCACTTGCAACCACGCGCATCTACTCGCAACCACTCGCAACCATTCGCAACAACTCGCAACCACTCGCAACCACTCGCAACCACTTACAACCACTCGCAACCACTTGCAACCACTTCCACCCACTTGAAACCACTTACAACCACTCCCAACGACTTGCAACCAAACAAAACCACTTGCAACCACTCACACCCATTCACCAACACTCTCAACCACTCGCAACCACTCGCAACCACTCGCAACTACTCGCAACCATTCGCAACCACTCACAACCACTCGCAAGGACTCCCAACCACTCACAACCACTCGCAATCACTTGCAACCACGCGCATCTACTCGCAACCACTCGCAACCATTCGCAACAACTCGCAACCACTCGCAACCACTCGCAACCACTTACAACCACTCGCAACCACTTGCAACCACTTCCACCCACTTGAAACCACTTACAACCACTCCCAACGACTTGCAACCAAACAAAACCACTTGCAACCACTCACACCCATTCACCAACACTCTCAACCACTCGCAACCACTCGCAACCACTCGCAACTACTCGCAACCACTCGCAACCATTCGCAACAACTCGCAACAACTCGCAACCACTTGTAACCACTGGCAACCATGCGCAACCACTCGCAACCACTCCCAACAACTCACAACCACTTCCAACCTCTCACAACCACTCACAAGCACTCGCAACCACTCGCAACCACTTGCAACCACTCGCAACCACTCGTAACCACTCGCAACCATTCGTCAGCACTCGCAAGTACTCCCAACCAATTGCATCCACTCGCAAGCACTCGCAACCACTCACAACCACTTACAACCACTCGCAACCACTTGCAACCACTTCCACCCACTTGAAACCACTTACAACCACTCCCAACGACTTGCAACCAAACAAAACCACTTGCAACCACTCACACCCATTCACCAACACTCTCAACCACTCGCAACCACTCGCAACCACTCGCAACTACTCGCAACCACTCGCAACGACTCCCAACTAGTCACAACCACTCGCAACCACTTGCAACCACTCACAGCCACTCGCAAGCACTCACAACCACTCGCAACCACTTGCAATGACTCGCAACCTCTCGCAACCACTCGCAACCACTCGCAACCACTCGCAACTACACAAAACCATTTGCAACCACTTGCAACCACTTGTAACCACATGCAACCATGCACAAGCACTGACAACCACTTGCAACCACTCGCGACCACTCGCAACCATTCGTAACCACTCACAACCACTCGCAACCACTCGCAACCACTCGCAACCATTCGCAACCACTCGTAACCACTCATAACCACTTACAACCACTTGTAACCACTCAAAACCACTTGCAACCACTTGGAACCACTTGCAACCACTGACAACCACTCGCAACCACTCGCAACCACTAGCAACCACTCACAACGACTCGCAACCACTCGCAACCACTCACAACCACTCACAACCACTCGCAACAACGTTTAACCAATCGCAACCGTTTGCAACAGCTCGCAACCACTTGTAACCACTCGCAACCACTCGTAACCACTCGCAACCACTCGTAACCACTCGCAACCACTCGTAACCACTTTTAACCATTCGTAAGCACTCGCAACTACTCCCAACCAATTGCATCCACTCGCAAGCACTCGCAACCACTCACAACCATTCGCAACCACACGCAACCACTCGCAACCACTCGCAACCACTCACAACCACTCGCAACCACTCGCAACCATTCGCAGCCAATCGCAACCACTTGCAACCACTCACAACAACTTGCAACCATTTGTAACTACTCGCAACCACTTGCGACCACTTGCAATGACTCGCAACCACTCACAACCACTTGCAACCACTCGCAACCACTCACAACCAATTGGAAACACTCGTTACCACTCACAACCACTCACAACCACTGAAAACCAATTGCAACCAGTCCCAACCTCTTGAACCAATCGTAACCACTCGCACCCACTCACAACCACCAATAACCACTCACAACCACTTGCAACAACTCGCAACCACTCGCAACCACTCACAACTACACACAACCATTGGCAACCACTTGCAACCAATTGCAACCACACGCAACCATGCACAAGCACTCACAACCACTTGCAACCACTCGTAACCACTCGCAACCACTCGCAACCACTCGCAACGACTGCCAACCAGTCACAACCACTCGCAACCACTCGCAACCATTCGCAGCCAATCGCAACCACTTGCAACCACTCACAACAACTTGCAACCATTTGTAACTACTCGCAACCACTTGCGACCACTTGCAACGACTCGCAACCACTCACAACCACTTGCAACTACTCGGAACCACTTGCAACCACTCGCAACCACTTGCAACCACTCGCAACCACTCGTAACCACTTTTAACCATTCGTAAGCACTCGCAACTACTCCCAACCAATTGCATCCACTCGCAAGCACTCGCAACCACTCACAACCATTCGCAACCACACGCAACCACTCGCAACCACTCGCAACCACTCGCAACGACTGCCAACCAGTCACAACCACTCGCAACCACTCGCAACCATTCGCAGCCAATCGCAACCACTTGCAACCACTCACAACAACTTGCAACCATTTGTAACTACTCGCAACCACTTGCGACCACTTGCAACGACTCGCAACCACTCACAACCACTTGCAACTACTCGGAACCACTTGCAACCACTCGCAACCACTTGCAACCACTCGCAACCACTCGTAACCACTTTTAACCATTCGTAAGCACTCGCAACTACTCCCAACCAATTGCATCCACTCGCAAGCACTCGCAACCACTCACAACCATTCGCAACCACACGCAACCACTCGCAACCACTCGCAACCACTCGCAACGACTGCCAACCAGTCACAACCACTCGCAACCACTCGCAACCATTCGCAGCCAATCGCAACCACTTGCAACCACTCACAACAACTTGCAACCATTTGTAACTACTCGCAACCACTTGCGACCACTTGCAACGACTCGCAACCACTCACAACCACTTGCAACTACTCGGAACCACTTGCAACCACTCGCAACCACTTGCAACCACTCGCAACCACTCGTAACCACTTTTAACCATTCGTAAGCACTCGCAACTACTCCCAACCAATTGCATCCACTCGCAAGCACTCGCAACCACTCACAACCATTCGCAACCACACGCAACCACTCGCAACCACTCGCAACCACTCGCAACGACTGCCAACCAGTCACAACCACTCGCAACCACTCGCAACCATTCGCAGCCAATCGCAACCACTTGCAACCACTCACAACAACTTGCAACCATTTGTAACTACTCGCAACCACTTGCGACCACTTGCAACGACTCGCAACCACTCACAACCACTTGCAACTACTCGGAACCACTTGCAACCACTCGCAACCACTTGCAACCACTCGCAACCACTCGTAACCACTTTTAACCATTCGTAAGCACTCGCAACTACTCCCAACCAATTGCATCCACTCGCAAGCACTCGCAACCACTCACAACCATTCGCAACCACACGCAACCACTCGCAACCACTCGCAACCACTCGCAACCACTCGCAACCACTTGCAACCACTCACAACCACTCGCAACCACTCGCAACCACTAGCAACCACTAACAACCACTCGCAGCCACTCGCAACCACTCACAACCACTCACAACCACTCGCAACAATGTTTAACCAATCACAACTGTTTGCAACAACTCGCAACCACTTGCAATCACTTGCAACCACTCATTACCACTCGCAACCACTCACAACCACTTGCAACTACTCGGAACCACTTGCAACCACTCGCAACCACTTGCAACCANACACCGAGCCACTACTTGTTGAAGGTCTTTGTACTTTCTAGTTGATAACTAGTGTTCCCAGCCCATGGTTTCCCCCTCTGACCATTTGTGACTTGTGTTATGATTTTTCAACATTGACCACACACTGTAAAACTCTTTTGGTCATGCTTAGTGGCATATGTCTTCTTTGGTTTGTCATTGTACATGGTTGCCATGCTGTGTCACTATGCACTTAAGGTCTTGGTGCTTTCTAGATGATAGCCAGTGTTCCCAAACCATTGTTACCCCTGTTGACTATTTGTGATTCTTGTTGTGAGTTGTCAAATTTGACAACATAAAGTGAAATTCTCTGGTCATGGTCAGTGACATATGCATGCTTTGGTTGGTCACGGTGCATGGTAGCCACACTCTGCCACTACATATTGAAGGTCTTTGTACTTGATAACAAATAACTAGTATTCACAGACCATTGTTTCCCCCTCTAAACATTTGTGACTCGTGTTATGAGTTGTCAAAGTTGACCATACATAGTGACATTCATTGGTCATGGTCAGTGACACATGCCTACTTTGGTTGGTCACTGTACATGGTAGCCACAGCGTACCACCACTTATTAAAGGTCCTTGTGCTTGCTAGTGGATACCTGGTGATCCTTTACCATTGTTTCCCCCTATGACCATTTGTGATTCGTATTATGAGGTGTCAA